>RJWJ010003044.1:0-91371 GCA_004363605.1 Indri indri | reverse complement strand
TTGACTTCCTTTCATGAAAGATTTGTCTGTAGCATGCAATGCTGTTTGATAGCATTTTACCCACAGTAGAATTTCTTTCAAAATTGGAGTCAATTCTTTCAAACCTTGCTGCTGACTTATGAACTAAGTTTATGTAATATTCTAAATCCTTTGTTGTGCACATTTACACAATGTGCACAGCATCTTCCGCAGGAGTAGATTCTATCTCAAAAAAACCACTTTCTTTGCTCATCTGTAAGAAGCAACTCCTCATTCATTAAGGTTTAATCATGAGATTGCAGCAATTCAGTCACATCTTCAGGCTCCACTTCTAATTCTAGTTCTCTTGCTATTTCCACCACACTTGCAGTTACTTCATCCACTGAAGTCTTGAACCCTTTGGAGTCATCCATGAGAGTTGGCATCAACTTCTTCCAAACTCCTGTTAATATTGGTATTTTGATCTCTACCCATGAATCACAAATGTCCTTAATGGCATCTAGAATGGTGAATCTTTTACGGCAGGTTTTCAGTTTACTTTGCCCAGATCCATCAGAGGAATCACTATCTATGGCAGTTTTGCCTTACAAAATATATTTCTTAAATAATAAGACTTGAAAGTTGAAATGACTCCTTGATCTATGGGCTGCAGAATGGATGTTGTAAGAGCAGTCAAGGAAACAACATTCATCTCCTTGTAGATCTCTATCAGAGCTCTTTGGTGACCAGGTGCATTGTCAATGAACAGTAATATTTTTAAACAAGTCTCTTTTCTGTTCAATGGGTCTCAAAAGTAGGCTTAAGATATTTAGTAAACCATGCTACAAACAGATGTGCTGTCGTCCAGGCTTTGTTGTTCCATTTATAGAGCACAGATAGAGTAGATTTAGCATGATTCATAAGGGCCCTAGGATTTTTGGAATGGTAAATGAGCATTGGCTTTAACTTAGAGTCACCAGCTGCATTAGTCCCTAACAAGAGAGTCAGCCTGTCCTTTGACCCTTTGAAGCCAGACCTTGACTCCTCCTCTCTAGCTACAGAAGTCCTAGATGGCATCTTTTTCCAATTGAAGGCTGTTTTGTCCATATTGAAAACCTGTTGTTCAGTGTTCTGTTCATCAATAACCTTAGCCAGATCTTCTGGATGACTTGCTGCAGCTTCTCCATCAGCACTTGCTGCTTCACCTTGTGCTTTTATGTTATGGAGCTGGCTTCTTTCCTTAAACCTCACGAACCATGAGAACTGGCTTTCTGGTGCAGATTCTTTACCTCTCTCAGCCTTCACAGAATTGAAGAGTTAGGGCCTTGCTCTGGATTAGGCTTTGGCTTAAGGGAATTCTGTGGCTGGTTTGATCTACCCAGGACACTAAAACTGTCTCCATATCAGCCGTAAGGCTGTTTAGCTTTCTTATCATTCATGTGTGCACTGGAGTAGCACTTTTAATTTCCTTAAAGAACTTTTCCTTGGCATTCACAACTTCGGTAACTGGTGCAAGAGGCCTGGCTTTTGGCCTGTCTTGGCCTTCCTCACTAAACTTACTCATTTCTAGTTTTTTATTTAAAGTGAGAAGCATGCAAGTGGCAGTTGGTGGAGCAGACAGAACACACATATTTATCGATTAAGTTCACGGTCTTATGTGGACGTTGTTTATAGTGCCCTAAAACAATTAAAACTGTAACATCAAAGATCACTGATCACAGATCACCAGAACAGATGTAATAATAATATTTGAAATATTATTTGAAATATTGTTTGAAATATTGCAAGAATTACCCAGATGTGACACAGAGACATGAAGTGAGCACATGCTTTTGGAAAAATGGCGCCAAAAGACTTGCTTAATGCAGGGTTGCCACAAACCTTTCATCTGTAAAAAGATGCAATATCTGCAAAGCTCAATAAAATGAGCTATGCCTGTACTTTAAAACCCTATTTTACCTCTATATTCTTGAACATCTAGAATAATTTCAATAACTATTAATGTCCTTGTCTGCTGTTTCCTTCATCTGTGTCATCTTATCATGATAATTGTTCCGTACTTCATGACTCTCATTCGAGTGAGATTTGACATTCACCATTCCTGGTATACAATTATTTCCACTGAAATTAGGGCACTCAGTTCCATTTGCAACATTTCCCACTGTCAACTCAAGACTTTAGAAGACAGCTACCATTTTTAGACATGCTAGTGCTCTCCTCACATTGTGTTTTTAGTGCATCATGAAGGTGGTATCCTTCAGACACCTGGAGGGGCATGGGGGATGACTGAACAGCTTGCATATAAGAGATCCATTATAACATTCTCATCTCCCTGATTCGTCAGATTCCTTTCTCTGTAGAATGCCAGGGAAGTTTTGGCATTTCGATCTCTTGAATATAGGCCATTATTGAATCCAGGCTTCAGTTACCCAGTCTAGCAGAACATTTATGCCACTCACAGGTGCTCAAGCTAGTACATTAAATTCCAAATTCTAGGTGAGTGTGCCCTTATTGATGAATTCAGCCAAACTAATCTTTTATTTCATCCTTCTTGGTTTAACATCCTCATATCTGTCTCCATACATGCTCATTGTACATATGTCTCCTATTGGCTGAACCTAATCAGAAGCCCAAAGGCAAGGGAGCCTAGGTTGAGGTCTTAGAAGTCAGAGCACAGGGCAAGGGAAGGTTAGAAAGAGGATCTGGAGATACAGAGAATATCCACCACAGGTATATGCTGCTGTTGAACACATTAAGTGTTAAATGCCTAGTAGATGTCTGAGAGGAGATGTTAAGTAGACAGTTGGATCAATGAGTCTGGAGTTCAGGGGAAGGTTAGAACTAGAAATGCAAATTAAAATATAATTTGATAAACAATTATTATCTCTACAAGAGTCAGTCTTTCTATCCAAAAACTTTGAATCTCCCTTTATTTGCTAAAGTGTTCTTTTATGTCTCTTGGTAAGATTTCTTCATATAGGCTTGGCACATTTCTTAAGATAATTCAATGCGACTCAACAAATATTTATTGAGTATGCACTATGAGTCAGGCAATGTGCTAGAATGAACAAAGCTGGCATTATGATTCTGTCCTTGTGGAGCTCACAGTCTTGTGTGAGTTGCAGACAAATAAATGGATAATCAAAATTCAGTATGATAAGTGGTAGGTTTGAATAGTAATGGATGACTTTTTTCAGAGGTTTCTCTCCTTTCCCTCCATCCCAAAACACTTCACCTGAAGCTCTCCATGCCCTGAATCATCATCTCAGCTGCTTTGTACCACTAGCTATCTTGGCAATTAGTGAGGGCATTATGATATCCTCACTATCTTAATTATCATACCTTTATAAGAAGGCCTGAGACTTGTTAAGATAGGAACACACTAAGTAAATGCCACTATCTCTCCTCTTCTTTCCCCAGGAAAATCAGCCTCCAGTCCCCCTTTCCTCCATCTCGCCCTCCCCAACTCACAGGGGAAAAATCCGGGATACGAATTTTTAGAATATTTGAGATCTGTTTCTTAAAGGATCTAAAACTTTTTTCTGAATATTTAAAAAAATAAAACCTCCAAAACAGAGAATTACTAGAGAATGAAAACATAGCCTTTCCCTCAAAATATTGAAGTTCAAAAGGTTGATGGAAAAAATAATATTAATACTTAGTGGTAAGCCCTTTTTATCTGTTTAATTGCATTGCCTTTGTGTTTAGATAAAGGCTATTTCAGTGCAGTTGGTAAGCATCTGGAATTTAGAAAGTTAACCACCAACATTACTAAGGGCTTAAGTAACAAAATTTGTAGCTTGTTTTCAATAAAAATATATCAACTCCTATAAAAATCTAAAATGTTCAAAAAAGATCATCTCGAAGTTGCAGTACAGGAGATGGGATTATTTGAAGATGAATGAGTCAGAGGAAAGTATTTGCAGTTCGCTTATACTTACATCTGTACCATTCCCCAACTAATGTAAACAAATAGAGCTTTTCCAACAGCTGAAAAAATCTGCCCGCACAAAAAAATCCTTAGATTCTTTCTCCCTTCTGCCTTCCTTCTCCTTCCCTTCAACCATCCTATTTCCTTTACCTCACAATTGCACTTTAAAAACAACTATTTTGTTTTCGATTTTTAGGATTAACTAGAATTTATTAAGTTTTATGGGGTGTTTGTTAATTTTTAAATATTGCATTTTAATTAATTTCATCTAATAACACTTCATATTAGAAAAATGTTAGCTATTATATGTATTTTTACACTTTCATTTGATTTTTACATTTATGATTTTTTATATTTAAATGTATTAAATGTTTCATTTCACTGATTTTTGCTTTTTAATAAATAATAGAATCTTGGCATATTCAATTTTGTTCCAGTATGGCCATCTCAAAGAATAGACATTTGGGCTCATAGATTGTACACATTTCAACTTTACTAAATTTTGCCATATTGTTCCCCAAGATATTAGTATCTAATTACATTCTCATCAATAGTATATAAAACTCCGTGTAGCTCCACATCGCAGCCAATATTTTGCATTGGTGAACTCTAATATCTCTGCCAATCTGGTACAAAATGATATCTAATTGTTGTTTAATTTGTTTTTCCCTGATTGATAGTGAAACATCTTTTCGCATGTCTCTTGGCCACTTCATTTGTTTTTTCCTTGTTGTTTAAGAGTACTTTAATTATATATTAGTGTTGCCATTATCATCTCCCAATCTGTGGACTTTTTCATTTTGCTAACGGTATATTTTGATAAATAGAAGATTTAGTTTTAATATAATGAACTTATTAATCTTTTCTATGGCTTGTACTTCTTGTGATTCAAGAACTCCTTCCTTAACTCAAGGTCATTACGTTGTTCACTTCTACTTATTTCTCCAAAGTTTAATGTTTTGCTTTTTCATAACTGAGTCTTCAGAGTGTGAAGCAGAGATCCTGTTTTATTTGTTTCTACATGAAAATATCACCATTGCCACTTAATAACTAGTCCATCCCCGCCTCACCAATCTGGTATGCCAGCTCTTTCATACATCAGGTTTTTACATATGGATGAGCCTATTTCTGGGGTCCCTATTTTATGCCATTAATATCTTTTTCTACCCTGGAACCGATTCCTCATTATTTTAATTACAGCCTTAAAAGAAAATTTAAGACCTGTTAAGACAGGAACACCTCCCCCCAACACACACACACACACACACACCCCTCTTGATCTTATTTTTCTTCTTAAAGTTGTCCTGACTCTTCTCTGTATGGTTCCAATTTTAGTATATGTGCTGCCAAAGCGAGCACGTGTCCTGACTCTTCTAAGCCTAGATTTTTGTGCAGAGCAGTGACACGATCTGACTCACGTTTTTTTAAAGGACCACCCACGCTGTTGCGTAAAGAATAATAATAATGATGTCAGAGAAGGAGGAAAGAATTGCCAGAACTATGTCCTTGAATAGATGAACAGGGATTGGCAGCCAGTGGAAACAGGAGGGATCAGCTTTGGAGAGCCACACGCAAAGTTCATCTATGGTATGATAATAAAGGCAGAGTGTGTGAGTGCAGATGCTAATTGCTGTGGGGGTGGGAGTCTGGAAATTCTCTACTGTTTGCTTTAATCTTCTCAGTAAAGTCATCAGTTAAGGGTGAGGATGGAAAACAAAATGTTGGAGATTTAAGAAAATGGAGAATGTGTAGAATCATTGTCAATAGGGAAGTAAATAATTGCCCACAAGCATTAACAGCCTGGTCAAGGTCTGCGGTCATTAATTTAAAGTGAAACCAATGTACACAGCTGTGTGTTTCTTCCCAGCCACGAACAGCTGCAGAAAGTTAAATTTAATAAGTGTTCTGTTGTTGCCAATGGAGTAAATAAAGTGAAAGATGGTTAAGGAGTCAAGAATGTATATCAGAGAATGATTATAATGTGGACAATTTGAACCGGGTAAAGAAGGGAGTCAAGACATGTGAGTGAGGAACAGTGAAAAGTGGAAGAATCAATGGTTTGGAGGGGAGGGTCCATGGGGTCCAGGGATTGTTGGGATCAGTGAACTAGAGGAACGGATCTGAAAAGACAGGAAGCAGGGAAAAGAGAGTGGGATGCATGGAACTAAGATCAGGAAAGGGTTGCAGTTATTGGCAATTACGAGGTTAAAGTTGTGAGCAGGGGTAGCATCACAGCGTGCAACCCAAGCAGTCACACCGGGTCCTCCCCTCAGAGGGCCCACACTTGGTTTAATGCTCTGCTGTTATCATCTCAAAATTGCTAATAATTTTTTAACAAGGAAGCCTACCCTTTCATTTTGTCCTGGAACCAGCAAATTATGTAGCCAGTCCTAGTTATGAGCAGGGGAGTGAGTGGCTGAAGTAGGTAGAGGACAAGATCACTGGAGAAGAGGACTTTGAGGAACTGAGAAATTGGGGTGTTGGATAGTCTATGCCTGAATTGAAATTGTCAAAATTTAGACAAGAACAGTATTGGAGGTAGTGACAGTGAGCTAGGAGCTAAAACCTGGAGAAATGAGCAGCAATAACCCAGGGGTCAGATGTCAACAACAATGAGGGGTAGTACATGATACAATCCAATGACATGAAACTCAAAGCCGAGAACTTGGGGGAGGAAGAAAGCAACACTGAAGAGCCATGAGAGCAAGAACATTGGCCTCACCTCCAGGCCCCATAGTGAGAGGGATTCGGGATTAGAATGCAGGAGATAAAGGTGCCCTGCAAGACTGGGGGGCGGAGAGTTCTTGTAATGACTGACAGACAGGGATAAAAGGCATAATGAAAGTTTAGCCCAATGAATTCAAGGCAGAGAGAGTGGAGGCAAGAGTGAGTGCTGCGGCGGGTGGAGAAGGGCTTCCTTGTCTCCATTGGTGATGGCGATAGAAGCCCAGGTCTTTTTACAAATCTTTAGTATAACGATTTTTACAAATTTTAATAGAAAGATTTTTACAAATTTTAGTATAAAGATTTTTACAATCTTTAGTATAAATGCGCACTGCAAAAATCATGTTTCTTTTAAAAGTTTTACAAATGGCATTTATAAAATATTAAGAATAGAAGGCATTAAAATAAGTTGTCACTATAATGGTATTAAGGGGTGGGACCTTCAAGAGCTGATTAGGTCATGGGGACTCTGCCCTGGTGAATGGATTAGTCCTGTTATCTCGGGAGTGGATTAGTTATTGAGAAAATGGGCTCCCGATTAAAGGATAAGCTCGGCCCCCACTTTTTCTTTTTCTGCCTCACACGTGCTCACTTGCTCTTCCACCATAAGATGATGCAGCAAGAGGCCCTTACTAGTCCCTCGATCTAGGACTTTCCAGCCTCCAGAACTTGAGCCGAATAAACTTCTATTGTTTACAATTCACCCAGTTGTGGTATTTTGTTATAACGGCAGAAAATGAACTAAGTTTCTTTTGGGGATTTAAGATTGACAAAGATATTGCATACAAAATGTGATGATAGGTATTACCTGGATTTGTATATAGGAACATTATGACACAATTGTCTTTCCACAGGTTTAAAAAATTTGTCTACACATACCGAATCTTCAGAGAGAAACATGGGTATTACCAGATAGAGGTAAGAATGTATATGGACTCCTGCAACAACAAAAACAAAAAGTTGGGGGAGGAGAACCTGAGATCTTCTCTTGAACCTGGAATGTGACCATGTGAAGGCACTCTACCAAGGGGAGCAGTAGGTGGAGTTCAGAGTCAGATCAACAGTCAGCCTGGTCTTTCTCTGAGAGAAATAAGAAGGCACTAGACGTGGGTTCCACTTCTAAATAACTATGGCTGTTATCCAACTCTGGTTCCTCCAGTGGTGAAACGCACCGACCTGGAAGACTAAACAGTGACGCAGGACGGAAGTGGGAAGGGAAGGCGGGGAGAGCTCTGAATGTTCAGAAGTCAAGTCTACAACTACAGTATGCAAATATAAAGGGAAGCATCAGATAGCTGGAAGTCTTAGGAATTTGTTTAATTTTCCAGGTTTACTGAGAGCTAAACAGAAAAATCTTTTTGCTTCTTTTGAATTTAGTTCTCTGACTTAGGAAGCAGAGTATAATGAATGTGACTGAATTTTAATTACTAACAGAGAATCCTGAAATAATCTTTCTGAAACACTTGCATATAAGGTCAAGCAGACTACAAGATTTCTCAGAATCTTCAGTATGCTAATGTTTACTGTGAATATCTGAAAGAGACTAGGATATACAATGATCCCCAAACAGCTCATTTATATGATTTTTCTTTTGCTATAGAAGACATTATTGAGGCATTGGCAGAATTTAAATAAATTTGGAATTTGAATAAGATTAGCAAATAGTACTATATCAAGGTTAATCTCTTGATTTTAATCATTGTAGTGTGATTATGTAATGTCCTTACTTCTCGGGAAACCCTGAAATATTTAAAGGGATATCATGTTTGCAACTTATCTCTGCAAAAAAAATTTTTAAATAATGTATATACATATATTGTGCATGTATATATGTATATGTATATATGTGCATATGTACAAGCACATATATGTATATATTTAGAAAGAGAATGAAAAGCAAATATAAAATGTTAATATTTGCATCATGGGTAAAGGATATATATGGGAATTTCTCTTTTTATGATTTTTGTAACTTTGCTGTGTCTCAAATAATTTCAAGGTAAAGTGTCTTCTAAAAAGCAACTTATTTCAAAACATTTTTTCTCTGCTGTACTTTGGGAAATTCTGGATAATTCCTCAGTACCCTGTTTTGTCTCTTGTCTGGACAAAACGGAGAGGCATCCAAATCAGTGAATCCAAACTCAGACACAGAGGGGCATTTCACTGGGGAGCAGCTTTGCACTCAGAGGCCCGCAGTGGATGGTGCTTTGGGTCAAAGAGACCGCACTAAACGGACTTCCCTGAAGACAACCTCAGGTCAGCCTGCACCTCTATTATGGAGGTTAACCACACTGCACATAAGAAAACCTTCTTATCACCACTTTTTTATATTTTGGTTTTCTAGATTTTTCTAAACCAAAAAATAAGAGCAAAAGAAAATTCCTTTTGTTTTTAAATTATTTCTGTAAGGTTATATTAGAAAATAGTATTGGTTTATAGCTGGTAAACAGAAAACAACTGTTTACAATTTAACTGAGTCATGTGATGTCGCTACTCTTAATTTAAATTGGGACTTTTTTGGTCTTGTTTCACATGGAGATTCCGAATTCAACAAGTATGTAATTTGCATATTTTGCATTTCCCCTCAGAAGTCCACTTCTGTTAGTCCTTAAAATAGGAAAGCCTGCCAGCAAGGCAGAGTCTGACATAAGCTCTTGGAAGGGTACCCTTCACAGTGCATCTACAAGAACACCCTTGAACAAACTTCCCAAGGATGGGCGCTCATTCAATACTGCTCACTGAGTTAAGGATCCCTTGATAGTAAATCCTCCTTACTCAGAGTAGCTCGAGTCAGAGCTTGGTCTCAAAAATGAGAGTTTCTGTGAATTGCAAGTGGTGTGAGCTCTCAAGCATGAGCTGTTGGCCACTTGTTTTCAGTTTGTCAGCTCACAGAGAAAGCCCTGAAAACCACTGTTTTGAGAAGTGTCACATTTCACACATAATTGCACAATAGTGAGTGATCAACCTCCTTTCTTGTGTTTTTGCAGACTGTGAAAGGTGCTCCAAAACAGATCTTTCCAAACCTAAAGGAATTGATCTCCAAATTTGAAAAACCAGATCAAGGGCTGGTGGTTCAGCTTATAAAGCCAATAAAGAGAACAAGCCCCTACATGAGATGGAGAAGACTGAAATTAGAGTTGGATGGCATTTATGGTAAAAGCTTTCACATGGGGGTCAGAAAGGATCCTTAATCCCATTTCTACCAGTGACCTACTTCGTAGAATCAGTGTAGATAAACGGCCTTTTCTATGACATTATCTCTAAAAAGCTTCATCCTACTAAGAGCAATTTCCATTTTGTTGAGAAGTGGTGTTCTTCTAGTCCCTACAGGTAAACAAGACATAGAGCTTTCTATGCTTGGACAGCGGGGTTCCTGGTGTAAGAGCTGATTTCAAATTCATTCTGTGATCTTGTGCAAACCACTCAAGTTTAGGGATAAATGGGCAAATGGGCAGATTTTTCAAATGCTAAAATCACTTTGGGCCATCTACTCCTTCCCTAAGGCTCATCCTGTTACATTGTGCTCGATATTTGCTAAGCATTCATTTATAAAGTGTTAGGTGTCAAATTATGTTAGATACATCCCTAAAGGTATTAAGACATGGTGAGAGATGGTCAGTAGATTTGAGTACAGAGAATCTGTGCTGAGGCCTCTCCAATCATCACAAGCAGCTAGCTACTCTTGCTTACCCACATCCTTAAAATCTGCTCTCAGAGAAGAATTTAGTATGTGTGAGTTGTAATGTAGTTTGAATTTAACTCAGACTTCCAGAGACATTTAGGGCTTAATCCTGTTTTCCCATGTTGGAATGCATGGTTATATTCTCCATGCAAGGGACTGCAGTTATCAGTGGGCAGGCGATGGGATGAGAGCAGATGTGCTCACTAGGGAGAAGGACAGAGAGTCCTTGGGGAGTCTGCAATCACTCCACTCCCATTCAGCTCTGTCTGCAGCAAAGTCACCCTTTCAGCTGCCACAGATAGCTTCTCACCTCCCCAGTAAGACTAAGCATGGAGTTATAATGATAAAATAAAATCCCCTCCCCTACATTTTTTATCGGTCCCCTCATACCCTCATGCAGGGGAGTGTGTACCCACAGACACACAAAATCACTTTCTATGGGTTCAGCTGCAGTTATAGTCCATGGCTACTTTCCACCAAAAATTATAGAATAAAAAATACAAAAGATGGCAGAGCTAGAAACCCAGGAATGTACCCGTGCTGCAGCCCTTAGGCAAACCCAGATGAGTTGCTGGGACTTGTTGGGGTGGTGGTAGTCATTGTCTCAGCAATGATAAAATAATCCCAAATCCCAAGAAGAGAACACTTAGAGATCTTCCCTAAGAACTGGGCACAGGTCTCACCTTTCCAACTTTCCGTGCTTGGTCAGCGCTGGCAGAGTGAGCTCCTAAAGTCTCAGCTACCGAAGGGGAAATATCCTCCCCTTTGCCTCCTCAGGACAAGCTTCAGATGTTCTTATTCCAAGGGCAGCACAGGTTTTCTGCCGGCGAATGGAGTCTGGTGCTGGAAACTCTGAGGTTGGCTTATTTATAAGACCATTGGTTTTGCCAGGTCAGCTCCCTAGGGTACTCCAGCCCTCAAAGATGTGACTCTGATGTGGCATCAAGATCGCCCTGTGCCTGGGGAGAGGCTTTCTTTGCCCTGAGTGGGGTTGGTCAGCGTGACTTCTGAGTGTGGGGTCTCATGGTCGGTCCTCTGCTTTCTTCCCCCAGAGAACAGTGACGAATATACGGATGTCTTGCCTTGAAGATAAGGACACTGGATACAGCAAGTTAGAGAAGAGATGGGTAATAGCTGTCACCAGTGACCCACATCTGCAGGTGTAGGTCCCGAATGCCAAACTCTAACAGACAATTCAGACTCTCCTGGTCTGGGTAACTGAAGATGTTCTGTCCACCAGCATCAGAGGTCACTCCCCATACTCCTACCTCCCAAGCACACACCAGGAACAATTTCAAAGCCCCTCTTCATTCTCACTCTCCTTTCTTGGAATGCGACAGCCTGAACCTATTCTCCTTGACTTGTCAAAGGTACTGCCGCTACATCACAGTTGACACCTTCCTCCAGACTGTGCAGAGGGGCAGCTTCATGCAAAGGAGAGAGCACTTGGCTGCAAGTTTGAAAGCCCTGAGATCCAGTCCTGTGGCTGTGTGACTTTGGACAAACCTCCTCCCTGTTCTAGGTCTCAGTTTCTTTGTCTGTAAATAAAGTAAATGGTTGGGCGGGGTAATACCCACCGCCCAGTGTGTCAGGTGGAGTTGGGGATCTAGGGGTGCTGGAGATGTGTGCAGGATCGGCGAGGGGTCAGGGTCTCAGCCTCCCAAAACAGCCAGCACGTTCTCTGTAGCTGTCTGTACTGATCACCTTGACCCGCCTATGCACCCCTCTCCTTCTAGCCTGGGTCACTCTCCTTCTAGCTCATCTCCTTCTTTGTCCTGGACACACTGTCTCCTCGATTTTGCCTAATTGCCCCTAGGCACCAGCCACTTCAGCAGCGTGGATGTGGTCCTGTACAGTGATACATGTGGAGATCTTTAAGATATCCCCAACTAGGTTCTAGGTGCCATCAAAGCACAGTTGGGCCTCCCTTGCAGCCTCCACAGTGCAGAACTATGTGCTGCACAGACCTGTGCCCAGTTCGTAGAAGTTATTGACCAGAAGCACATTTCTGAAGGGTTTGTTAAATTGGCCTCTTAAGCCCCTTGAATTTTTCTGCTAGTTCAGAATGTTACTAAGCACCTGGTTAGTTTGGAATATACCAAATTCTATGCCCTTTCCCTTACCTATCTTCAAACCTTAGTGGTTTATTTCACCCCATTGGTCTCATCTTCAAAGTTATTAAAGAGAGGAGCTCTGGATTTACAGAGCTCAGGGTATGAACCATGGTGAGTTTGGGTTCACGGCAATCCATGGCTACCACCAGGTAGAGAAGTGGTCAAATGCAGATATAACCAGAGAGCTGAGGAAGCCAAATCCTTCTGGTTGGTTCAGCAAAGGACACCAGAAGCGAGCCTGCTCCCTGAGATTCAATTCTAGGTCTTTGATCCTTTCTCCATGGTACTGAGAAGTATGTTCCAGTTTTCAGGTCCTATAGCAATCCTTGGCACAAAAAAATATATTCAAGAAATATTTCTTGAATAAATGAATAAATCAGTGTATAAAATGTGGTCACTCATAGCAGAGATTTGTTTGAACTTTATACATTTCAAAGTCCAGTAGATCAAGACTATCAGTTCAAGATCCTTTCAATTATAACTCTCCTAGAAGTGTTTTTTTTTGTGTGTGGGTGGTTTTTTGAGCACCCATGCATAGTATCTTGCACAATGCCTGGCTCCCAGTGGGCTTTCAGTACATTTCTCAAACAAGCAAGCCGCATTTAATAGCTGATGTCATGCTATAAATTCCTGATACTTTTTAGATGATCCCGAACAGGTCACATGAGGAACAATTGAAAAATCTGGGTTTGTGGTACTGGAAGAGGGAAGACTTAAACTGTTAACGGCAATTTCAGGTGTTTGAAGTGCTGTTTTGTGAAAGAGGATGTAAACTCCCTGGGTACAATGCCAGACAGCAGAACTCGGACCAATGGTTGGGTGTTTATAGGAGGGCAGTTTCAGACAAATATATGAAAGAATGCTGAGCCCATGGTTACATCCAGCACTCTAACAGTCTGCCCTATGTTGTAGTTCAAGTGGAGGGTGATATTTTCCAAAGATTTGGGACAGAGAATTCCTGCCTTGAGAAGAAATTAGATTGCGTGACTGATAAGGTACTTTCTGACTCAAGATCATCGGATTCTACCCTCTTCTCTTAACAATTATAGTGGGAATCGATCTGTCTTTCCTTTTTTACGTTTTGGACTTAAGTACAGATAGTTGAATTCATCACACTCCTTAGTTCTTAATTCATTATCACCATCGGTCCGTGTAAGAACCTTGTTTATTTCATTTTTCTTCTCTTCATTCCTAATTCCCATTCCCAAAGGAACCAGCTCTATACTATTTGGTATATGCCCTTGGGTATGTCTGTACCCTTGTAGAATATATAGTATTAGTTATGAATATGTATCTTTGACATTTATGTGCATGATATGGAGCTATTGCTCCAAGTCTGTTATTTTTTCATGCAATATTGTTTGGTTTCACTCCATATTGTTCAGTGTACATCTAATTCAGTGCCGCTAACTGCTGCATGGTATTCCACAGTGTGCACATTTTCCTTGTTTCTCTAGAGGTAGGCACCTAGGCTGGTTCCTATTCCCTGCTACCAGAAACAACACCGTGATGAGCATCCTTGCATGAATCTTTGTACGGAATTATGAGAGTTTCTCCGGGTTATATGGGTGGGTCACAGGTGTCCTCATATTTAATCATGACATAATCAAACCTATCAAGTATTTTTTGCCTTTTACTTTGTGAGGTTTTTGGGGTTTTTAAAAGTCCTTCCCCACTCTGAAATCATGAAAAAATTATCCTATGTTTTCTTGTATTGACTTTATATTTTTACCTTCTACAGCTAGGGTTTTAATAATGGCAAGGACTTTTGCCATTTTCACTGACACATCCCCACTATTTAGAAAAATCATTTACACATATTAGATGCTCAATATTTATTGAATAAATGATGAATATGGGGTTAACCTTTGTATATGGTAAGATACCCAACTTTGTATTTCTTCCCATATATTGAGCTAGTTTCCCCACTTCAATCTGCTTAATAATTCATCTTTTCCCCTCCATTTGTTGTTCCTCCACGATAATATATCACAACAGTTCTAATACTCTGGCTGTGTAATTTCTTATTGTCTTGTTTTAATAACTTATATCTTACTGTCTGTTAGGTAGGACAGGTGTCCTCTCTTATTTTTCAAAACTTAGATATTCACGGACCTTGATTCTTCCATATACATTTTCAAATAAATGTTAAGTTGCTCAAAACCTCTTACTGGAATTTTGAATGAACTTGCAACAAATTTGTAAATAGGAAAGAACTGACATTCTTGTGATGTTTTCCCATGCATAAACATGCCACATCTATTTTCTCAGGTCATCTTTTATGCCCTTTAATGGAGTTGTAAATTTTCCCCATAGAAGTCTTATATATTCTGTTATATTAATTCTCAATTATTTTTAATTGTTGTAAATGATATGTTTTATTAGATTTCTAATGTTTACCCTCTCATTAGATCTACTAGTTTACCTGTTTTTCTCTTGTGTTTTTCTCTGTAAAGGATTTTGTCAGCTGTAAACAATGCCATTTTGTTCCCTTTCAATACTTATGCTTTTTTTTTTTATGTTTACTTCATTGGCTAGGGCACCTAGTATACAATAAACAGTCAGTAGTCATGATAGTGAGCATTCTGCTGTTCCCAGTATTATAGGAAATGCCTAGAAATTTTCTCTATTTAAGCATGATGTTTGTTGTAGGTTTTTCGTAAATAGCTTTTAACAAGGCTATGTTAGAATTTTTATCAAAGGTGTTTTAAAATTTATTTTTTCTTGCATCTTTTGAGATAATCACTTATCTTTTATCTTCACTCCATTGCAGAGGTGAGTTACATTAATAAAATTGTTGATATCATACTGTCTTTGCATTGCTTAATTTGATATTTTTAATATACTGAAGGATTTAGTAAGTTAATATTTATTTTTTCATTAAAACTCATAAACCAAATAGAACTATTTTTTATTGAATCATGGTTTTAAAGTGAATAAGTCTTTCTCCTTTATTTTCTGCAACAACTTTGTAAGGTAATCTGTTCCTTAAAACTTTTTAATATGGTGCTTTCTTATAAAACTGAGTTTGAGACTCTGATGAGAAGGGGGTGTCTTTTATTACTACTTGAATATCTTTAATGCTTATTAGTTTATTCAATTATTTTGCCAATTTTGACACTTTTTGTTTTTCCAGGAATTTATCCATTTTGTCTAAGCTTTCAGTTATTTATTGGCATATAGTTCACAATTTTTAAATTATTTTTAATGCTGTTGTGACTAAAGTCGTATCTCCTTCCTTATACTGTATTTATTTGCATCTTATTCTTTTTTATTAACCAATTTTATCTTACTAGTCCTTTCAAAGCCACCTTTTGGTTTTGTTACTCTTTTCTTTTTTGTTATTGTTTTTAAATTGTTCTTATTTCATTGATTTCTAGTCTCATTTGGGGGGGCTTATCTGGCTTGTTTTCAATATTCTTTTCTAAAAAATAATTTTTATTTCAAAGTATTACAGGGGTACAAATTATTTTGGTTACATGGACTATTTTTACAATGCTTGAGTCATGGTTATAAGTGTGCCTGTCACCCAGATAGTGTTCATTGTACCCATTAGGTAGGTTTTCGCCTAACCCTCTCCCCCCTCCCCACTGCTTGATTTCCCTGGAGTTTTACTTCCCTCTGTGCACGTGTGTGCTCGTCAATTAGTTCCAGTTTAATAGTGAAGTATACGTGGTGTTTGTTTTTCCATTCTTTAGATAAGTAAGATAATGGTCTCCCCTTTCTTTCAGATTGTTGCAAAAGGCATTAAGTCATCCTTCTTTGTGGCTGAGTAGTATTCCATGGGATACATATACCACATCTTGTGAATCCACTCATGAATTGATGGGCATTTGGGTTAATTTCATATCTTTGCAATTGCGAATTGTACTGCAATAAACATTTGAGTGCAGGTGTCTTTTTGATACTATGACTTCTTTTCCTTTGGGTAAATACCCAGTAATGGGATTGCTGGATCAAATGGTAGGTGGACTTTTAGTTCTTTGAGGACTCTCCATGCTGTTTTCCATAGAGGTTGTACTAATTTGCAGTCCTCAATATTAATTTCTAATAAAGTTATGAACTTAGCTTAAACTACTACTTTAGCTGTATTTAACACCAATAATGTTTATTGCTGGGCAGGTCAAAGTCCTATAAAAGTGTCTTCTTCTTCAATCCAAGAACTATTTAGTAGTTTGTAATTGTTTTCAAACATATATTTTTAGTTCTTGTTTTAACAAAAATGTCAAACTAGACGATGTTAAATTTTGATGACTTCTATTTTTGAGGCTTCCTTGCTGAACTGGTATATGTGAACATTCTGTGAATATTTCATTTGTTTGAATTGCTTTTTTTTACTTGTTTTAAAGTTCATTCTCTTCATACTCCTAGATGTATTCAAGATTATAGATCATACAAAATATTTTTATAGATTTTTCTTCTGATGAAAAATCTTTCATTTTAACCCAATATATAAGAGTATAGCTTTCTGATTACATCTATTTGTCTTTGTCATTTTGCCATTCTTGTTTTGACTGTTTTGAGGTTATATTTTTAGATGCATATATTTTTATAAGTATTTCTTTTTGTCTATTTTTGCCTTTATGTTTTACAGCATTAAAATTGTAACCCTGACTTTCATTTCATTCATACTTTCCCAGTATATAATTTTCAATCCCTTCAAGTTTTTTCACTTCTTTTGTGCCCTCTGTAGACACAATATTGCTGGAATTTTTCTTTCTAATTTAAGATTCTCTCCTTTGGTGAGTTTAGTATACTGATATTATGTTCTATTGGAATTTATCTCTGCCATCTTATTCCATTCTTTCCACTTACTATAAATTTTGTTTCCTTTTCCCCCCTTTTCTGCTTTCCATTGAATAGATCAAATTTACCTCTGTTAATTTGAAAGCTCTACTGTTGTTTTAAAAAACAATTTTGATGGTTACCCGTAAATTACTAGGTCCTGTATTTTTATTTTTCTCTGCAATATTATAAATATATCAATTGTTATAATTTAGCATACTCTCATTTTCCTTCTGTCACCATCAACAATCCCACCAGATTTTCTGGTATTATCTAAAAATTTAATTATTATTTACTATTTTGGTCCTTTATCATTTAAATAATGGTACACTTCAATGAGTCAATTACTCATCCTTACTTCTTATATATTTCAAAACACATAGCATTCTCCTGAGTTTCTCTTCTTGCCAGAATATTTCCTCCAAGAATATTTGGTATACTTGAAAATTGCTAAGAGGGTAGATTTTAAATGTTCTCATCAAAGATGGTCTTTGAGTAGTAAACTTTTGCATTCTTGTATGCCTCATAATATCTTTATTTTATACTAATTTAAATGATAGCTTAACTAAATATAGGATTGTAGGTTAAATTCTTTTCCTTCAATGATGTAAATATTCAGCCACTATCGTTTTGTGTGTAGGTTTTTTATTGAGATGTCTAACATCAATCTGATCCTTCTTCATAGCTGATCTTTTTTCTGGAAATTTTAAAGATGGTCTTTATGATCTTAAATTTTACTGTAATGGGTCTAATTGTAAGTTTTTCTTCTCTATCCTGTTTGAAACTCTATATACCATTTTATTCTCATAATCTCATAATCTTTCTTTACTTTTGGAGAATTCTCATTCTTTTTTCGAAGATTTCTTCTGTTTTCTCTCTCCTACTGGAAATCCTAGCTAAGAAGTGTCATATATTTCCTCTTTCATATACTATTTGTTGAATGATCTTTGGAAAAATATAAGCCTCTCTAAAATGGAGATAGTATTAAATATTTTTCTCATAAATTAATGTTAGTTTTGTCATGAAAATCCTTTCTCAGAAGTTACGGGGAAACTGCAGTACCTAACGCTAGCCACAAGAGGTCAGACAGCCATCAAGAAAACCAGTTCTGCTTGGGGTTTTTTGTTGTTTTTGATTTTAAGCACTGCCCAGTAACCATGGCAGCTATAAAATCTGAAACATTCCTTTAGGAGGTATTCTCTAAACAGTGCTCACCTTCTAATTGAAGGCGTAATCTCCAGTGTCGATATCACGATTAGTGAACGAGCCAACCTCCCTGAGTTTGAAATTCAAAACACACTAGAAATACTCCTGCCACTCCTACCTAAGGCTGAAATTCTTGCAATTCAGAGTAGATGCTTACCAAGACCCTTAAGAATGAATGTTTTATGGAGTTAGCTCTGTCACTCACTGGTAGAGTGACTATAGGCAAATTGCTAAAACTCCCTAAGCCTCTGGTCAGCCTCATCTAGACAATGGGGATAATGACTCTAATCGTATAGGGTCATTGTGGGGATTCAATAAGATGATGCTAGCCCAAGTCAACATTTTTAAAAGTACACTCTTTGTTGTTTCTTCTTTTATAAAATGAGGGGACTGGGGAATGGGTCTCTAAATTCTTATCCCACATGAATATTCAGTGTTTAATGAAATTACATTTATTCTTGGAGAAGGTCCAACTCAAAAAAATGTTTCTGGGCCAGGAGCATTTCCTGGAATCGTTTGTCAGACTGGTGTGATGGAAACAGAAAAGCTGTGTGTTAGGAGGTGGGGGCAGGAGGGGAAGACGACTGCTCCTCAGGTCTGAAGACCAGGCTTTCTGGTCTAGTTCTGTTCTTCATCAGCCGTAACACTCCGGCGATCTGCTAGTCATTACCTCAGTCTCAGTTTCCCCATCTAGAAGATCAGGCTAAAATATCTACCACACAAGACAGGAGGATTAATAAGATCATGCGTGTGAATCTCTTTAAACACAGTAGAATAACATCTGCATCTGGAAAACAGACTTAATAAGACCTCCCTTGCAGGGTTATTGAGAAAAATGAATGAGATAACGTGTGTAAACTGATTAACACAATTTCTGGAGTACAGAGAAGCTTCAGAGACATAGTAAAGCATCGATTAATAGCAAAGTCTGAAACAGTGAAGTAAAATAGTAAGAATTGGAACTCAGAGCAGTGTAAGCAGCTCCCAGAGGTAGGCAGATGCCTGGCACCAAAGTGTGACCCTTTTCGCACTAGGCTGGACGTAAGTGCCTGCTTCTGCCAGCTCCACAGCAAGGTGGCACCTGTCCAGGGAGCAGAATTAATGAAAGCTCTGGCTGGAGATAAATGAGCTACACGCTAGCCCATTAATCATTTTCCACTTTGAAAATGGCCACCCTCAATCCTTCCCTGCGCAGTCGATGATCAGGTACAGAGACTGTCTGTGGATAGAGACCCTGGGGACGGGGTGCTGAAGGAGGCGGTGTTGGTCTAACCCAGACCTCAGTGAGCGCTCAGTCTATCTGTTCCACACAAATTAAACTATAAGATCCTTGAGTTTAGTTACGTTCAAGGCACATCTTTGAGCTCCCGCAATATGCCAGGCACCGTGCTGGGAACTGAGGAGTCAGAGATGAAGATGGCATGGTCCCTAGCCCTAAGCTCAGACTCGTGTGGGAGACACATGAGGTGGCAGCTACTTTCTGCGATGCGTGGTGAGTGCCACGATGGAGGGGCACATAGGGTGCTACGGGGGAGCAGAGGACGGGGTGGGGTGGTGTCAGGGAAGCAATCCTGGAGGAAGGGATGTCTGAGCTGAAATTTGAAGGGTGAATTAACATAGCCTGGCACAGTCAGAGGAAAGAGAAAGGAAGGTAGAGGGGTGACCCGGACAGATGGGCTACCTGGAACAAAGGCAGGGAAGTGATTGAGCTGGTTGGCGTACTGCAGCAGAGAGGCAGGCTGGGGCCAGCTAGCTGTGGGCAATCTAGGGCACAGAGATCCCACCCCGACACCTCCACGATGCGCATCGCAGCAAGCCTCCCAGCCTGGTCATGGTGAATGCCACCTAAATAGTCCCACTGATGATTAAGGGAGTGGGGAGAGGCACAGGGCAGGGCCGCTGATCCCAGCCTTCCCCTGTGGCTTTATTACATATGAAATCACTTCCCAGATGGCCTCTCCAGCCTCTCCAGAAGACCAGCTCCTAGAAACGTCATGCCTTGGCCAGGTCTGTTGCAAGACTTTCTGACAGCACTTGACACAGAAGACTCAGGATTCGAGTTTAGCAAGGAGGGTTGACAAACAAAATCTACCAGGGAGGTGATGCCACAGGGCAGTCCACACTCGTCCTGAGCTTTCCTGTCCAGCACGGGGGCCATCCCTTGTGGGCTCAGGATGAAGAGGGAACTCATGCATTTTGCTAAAGCTGCAAGCCCTTCACAGGGCTGGCCGAGTTCACTTCCCTCCATCTTAGAAGGCCAGGCTGCCCCCTTCACTGGCCTCATCACAGGCTGGACCAGCCCGAAGCACTCCCAGGATAACCGCAGAGAGCTGTTAAGCTGTTAAGTTGCTGTGAGTTGCCCCTGAAGCGGCTGAACACTCGGGAGTGACACGAGCCTAGAACGGAGGTGGCAAACATGGAGGGGTGCTTTAAGGAAGAAAGTAGCTGAGCAGATGGCACTGGGAACGGCCAGGGGGTTAAACATGGTAAAAAAAAAAAAAAAAAAAAAAAAAAAAAAAATTGCAGTTTGTTAGGAAGTTGCTTTTTGTTTTGGGGTCTTGTGTTTTGGCTTTGGTCTATTCCCAAGAAAAAAATACTGGCAATGTTTCCTGCTCTATATAACCAAGATTCCTCAGGCAACTCCCACGAGAGAGAACATACCCTGGTATTTGTGGTGGTTCTTAAATATTCCCTCAGGCTCGCTTCCCTGTCGGTGCTGCTCGTAACCAAGTGGCTCATTCCACAGGGCAGAGCTTGCCCCGGCTCCCCTGGGTGGGACTGTTTATCATGGCAGCAGCTGGAGATAAGCTGGACACAAAGGGTTTGTGTCTCAGGAGAGCTGGTCCCTAGATACGGAAAGCAGAGGAATTTTCTCATTAGTGGGAAGTCAGTGGTGGGGACTCTGGGCTTTCATCGTGTGCCCCCAGTGCCAACGGCAGCAGGGAGGGGCCTCCCGGAGGGGCAAAGCGCCTGAAGATGCTGTCGCTGGACAATGCAGTTTCCAGACTGGATTTCCCTGGGGGAGATGAAAGACATTAAAGGCCATCTGCACTTAGGAAGCTTTCCGGGGGAGGCAGGGAGTCCACTGGCCGGGGCTCCACAGACGTGGTTGCTTGTTCCCGCTCACGGGCAAGCCAGAGTGTGAGGCTCCATATGGGACGTCCCCCACCCGCCGCAGCCCTGTGAGGGGCACTGCTGAGCAAAGCCCCCAGGACCCTGAGGGCCAGCATCTCAGAGAGAAACCGTCACTGAGTTCCCACCACAGCAAGGCCGGACTGGGAAACTCTACCATGTGGGGACGGGAGTGGAGAGAGGACGTGGAGTCCAAGCACAGAGAGTTCTAGAACACTCTCACGATTCACTGACCTCAAAGGGATTCCAAAATCTGAGAGCAGATTAAGCTTATCAGGAAGAAATTCTCTGAGGTTGGGGCAGCATCCGAAGTACATTCCTGGATTGGCTAATTCCACAAATTCTGAAGACCAGCTGGGGTCCCCACCGGCACATGCACAGGCTTTAGGAATGAAGCAGGTTTCCTGATGGCCTCTGGCTGCCAGTTTCCCTCAGCAAATACTGTAGGCAGATTTAGTTCAGAAGAAACGAACACTTTCAGCTGAAATTCACTGCCCCCCCCC
The DNA here is from genome assembly GCA_004363605.1 of Indri indri. Taxonomy (NCBI): domain Eukaryota; kingdom Metazoa; phylum Chordata; class Mammalia; order Primates; family Indriidae; genus Indri; species Indri indri. The sequence continues at coordinate 69,336 of RJWJ010003044.1, read as the reverse complement.
CCAACCCTTGGTGCCTCTGCTGTATTTTCATATCCTGATAACATACCCTGCTGGCATGACGCCCAGGAGGGCAGGCGCGATGGCGTCCCCATCCACTGAGAATGGACAAGAACCAGCATCACTTTTCCACCAGTGACCACGGTGCCCCAGCACAGCACTTAGCTCACGGTGGGTAGGGGATCGGATATGGTGTCTGAATAAACGCACCTTTGCCCTCCAGCTTCTAGACGGATGGCTCAGCTTCGAGCACAGCATTTAAAAACATGACATATGCATATCCATTTTTACACTTAAAACTTTCCCCCCTAATTTTTATTTTTACACCAGAATTTTTCGTAGTTGATCGTATGAAAAATTAACTACTTTGCATGGCAGTGGGAAAGAAAGGCATGTTCAAGGCACATTTCACACCTGAACTGCAGAAGCAGACCCCGAAACCATCCAATGGGAGAGGTCACCTGAAGAAGAGTCACTGGAGCTTAAAGGTTGCCACTGTATTTTCAATGCCTTTTCTCATGCACAGAATGTCGCATTGGTTTCTCCTGCCTTTCCTGAACAATAATGCTGCACCCCACTTGCAGAGAAAGCGAGCCGCCTTAGACAGCCCAGTCCTCTTCTTATCCCTCCTCTGAGAAACAAAGTGTGGGGGTGGAGTCAGGTGCAGAAAAGGCTGGGGACCTAGCCTCACGCCTGGGACGCTTCTGACGTGGAGCTGCGGAACCCAGCCCCTGGCATAGCCAGGGCTGCAGACGAGAGGGCTGGGCAGAAAGGCCCCTCTTTCCCGCTATGGAAAAGTGTGTGGCTTCCAGGGAGAGACTAAACGCTCCTTTGCCCTTCCTGTTTCTTCTCCACTTTCTTGTTTTTAAGAAGGTTAAAGGCCTGGCTGATCCTCACTCTGTTGAGTCCTCTGGGTCCTTGCTCTGACACTAGCCTGCGGGCACCGTCAGGGCAAGGGGGGCTCCAGGCCACATCCTCTCGATCTGTGAGCACCAAGGCTGTCCCAGCCCTGAGAGGTGCCTAAGTCAGCAGCTCTGGGTATTTTGCTGACATTGATTGATGATGACTCACTTTGAGAATCTGACAGAAGCTCTGGCCCCTCTGCGGACGAACGTACACACACACAGCTCTACCCCTTTCCTGGCGGAAGAGGGCTACGGACCCGCGTTAAGAGTGGCCTAGAGGGTGATCTGATGGTCATTCACATCCCCCCCACCAGCTTTCTCCTGAGGGTCTTACCTGTGCGCAGGATGTGGATGCCCCTGAAACAGCGACAGGCTGGGCTGGCAGAGGGACACTCTCACAGTGGCCATTTGGGGGAGTGACGACGCCACATCCTCAGAAAGCGTATTCCCCACCACAGGTCTTAGGGCGAAGGTTCCAGTAGTGCCATGGTCCTCACATGTCTACCTCCCTCTCTCCTCACATTTCCAGGCTCACAAAACTAAAGCCAACTATGGCCTCCACCCGACAGCTGCCTTGAGGAAACCAACGACTCCCCATCAGTTAGAAGGGAAAAAACCAAACCAGCAAACCAAACCATTTTATTATGCAATTTCCTTCTACCAGAAAATTACTAAAAATATAAATATTCTCTCACTAGATAATCCTCAGGATAGATCTGTAATCTTCTTCCTCCTCCAAACCAGGGCCAACTTTCTTGTTCTTTAAAGGTTGATGGGTTACATACATGGGTGTCTTCCTTATCATCCACATACGTAACATCCACAGATACATTTCCTTCCATGGGAGGGGATACACCATCCTCCTGCCAGGTTCTGGAAGCTCATCTTGTAATTGATAAGGATAAAACTATGTGCTGAATGGAGGGTTATGGTGGGGTTGGGGATTAATGGAGACACAAAAGACCCTGTGGTCCCAACTTCCTTATGTGGACACAGAAGATAGGTCCTTCACTCCTTGTTACCCTGTCCTCTCAGGGACTGGGCTACGTGCAGGCCAAGTTCCCAGAGAAGCTGGAGTCACTAGGAGGGATTTGTGGGGGTGTGGCTGCCATGCTGCAACCACAGGAAGGTCGGACTGTTGAGACGGAATGGAAACCAGGTGGGCTTTAGATGGAGGAGTTGTTCTGAGCCAAGGCCTTCAGCAGGAGTAGTAGTAGCCTTCCTGCTGGGCTTTGGGCAGCACTTAACCCCTAGCACCAGGCAATATCTGCAGCATCTGAGACCAGCTGTCAGTCTCAGAGAGGCTCCAGAGGTAGCAGCTTCAGCCCCTGCAGCAGGAGGATGGCTGGGTTGTAGGCAACTAGCAATTGGAGCGGGGTCCCATGGTGCCTTACTCGGCATCAGACACAAGTCTGAAGAACTCTGGGCTCACTGGGCAATGGTCCTGCTGGAATCCCTTTACTTATCCCAGGTCTGAGGACCCACCCTTTAGCAGCAGCCTGGCTGTAGAGTGGAGACAAGGTACTCAAGCAAGCCTGGACCTGCAACATCTGTACCTACAGCTACCATATCACCTGGCCAGAGCCACTCTGGTCTCTGGGGGAGGAGCAGCCCCACCCCACAGGTGCCTGTTAAGTTTCCTTTCTGAAAAACAAACCTTGTTTCTGGTATGGAAAGCTCACATGAAACTGGGCTTGCTCCCAGGATGTGTATTTGGAGGCTCTACCCTCATGCCCAGCTCTGTCCGTTGTGTGTGATACCTCAACCATTCTGGGAAAACTCACAGTACTCCAAATGCTAGTCCCAAGACCAACTCTCTGACATTAGGGTCAGATATCACATCCTGGGAGTAAGGCAGGATCTATGCATAACAGCCCTGCCCACTCCACCAGGGCCTGCAGGTGGGAGGGAGGGGAGACTCGGCTTCGTGGTGCACAGGTGGCGAAGCCTGGCTTTCTTGGGCAGTGGAAGACAGGGCCGAAGGGCAGGGCATGGGAGGGCTGTGGGAAGGCTGCACAGCTGCAGAAGCAAGAATGCAGGAAGGTGCCATATCCCAGGGGACCGCTGAGGCTCCCAGTTCTTAGGAGTTAGCGTGGACGTTCTATACGGCAGAGGAAGTGAGGAGGGAGGCGGGGACCTGATGAGGAGGTGAACTGGGAAGTGAGCCCTGGATGTCTCAGAGTTCATGGGTGGGAAGCCAAACAATGAACAGAAAAGGGGAGGCCACAGGAACTGCAGGAACAGGACCGCTGCCCAGCCTGTTCCAGGGAGGCCTGGGGCTGCAGGAGGCCCAGGCAACTTCAGCACAAGCACAAAGCACTTTCACCTAATTAAAACTACATAACCTCCACAGCTCTCGTCACATTCCTGCCTCTCACCTGCGTCACTCGGCTTGCACACTTACAGTGCCCACACCCTGGAACTGCATCGCTTTGGCTGCAGGGTGGCCCCTAAAAAGCCGCTCCAATCCCCAGTGATTGCTCTTCTCTGACCTGTCTTCACACCCTTCTCCACTGCTCTGCTCTGGGTTTTCTAAGCACCATCCTTGAATGTCAACACCACCCCCAAGTTCCTGGGCCTCCCCACAGAACAAGATCAGAATACGCCCCACTGCTTCTGCAGAGCCTGGCTGGCCCTGTCTTCCACACACACAGCGAGGGAAGCCTGATCTTTCCTTCCGTGCAGGGAGCCCAAGCGCAGCCGGTCATATCATTTCCCCGGGTGCGACTCCCAGACAGGCAGAGGGATTTCATTTTGTATCCTACATCTGACCAGATGGGGGGAAACCTCAGGGACCCTAAGCGACAGGGTCAAAACCTGGGGTGAACTCTTAAGGTCCTGGGCCTGGGAAGCATCTTGTTGGGCCCCCACTCCGGGGCAGAGGAAAGATGGCAACCAGGGGCCAGAGCTGTCTTGGGACCAGGAGAAGCCATGGCCAGGCTGTGGTCAGGGTGTGTGGCTTTCCAGGCCAGGGCCCATCATCAAGCCAAACCCATCATTCCTCGTCCTGCCTTGTTCCCCTTGAGGCAGGGGCCTCTGGGCCCATTAAGGAAGACAGGGAAGGAACCGGGCATGGAGGGTGGTGGGGGGAGGAGTAGGGGAGTAGCCAGCACACGGGAGACAAGCACAGAGGATTCCCGCAAGCCCCGTCATCCTGGGCTGGTGGCCCTGCAACCCAGAGGGAAGCCAGGACGAGCTCGGGAGTGGAAGTGCTCCAATGTCCTGGGGCCGCAGCCAACCCTGAGAAAAGCTGACAGAAAATCAGGCTCAGGGTTGGCACAGAGTCCTTGGGCATTCTGCAGACAGACTCTCTGAATAGGATTACTCGTGGACTTCCAGCCCCGCAAAATCCCACGTGGGAGGATTGGCTCGCTGCTGGTGCCTTGCACAAGGAAGACAAAGGGCATGGCGGACCTGGGGCAAGGCCGGCGTGCACAGGGGAGGAGAAAGCAGAGGGAAGAGTGGGGTGGAGCTTGGCAGGGAAGAGGAGAGCTCTACTCAAAGGACAGCAGGTCTGGGTGAGGGCCCTCATTGTCAGGGCTGGAGGTCCGTGCCTGAGGAGGGGAGCGGCCATCCTCCCAGGACTCGGCCAGGTTGACGGGGCTCAAGCTGAGTTTGAGGCCATTCCTCTCGATGAGGCCAGGGGAGGAGGCCCTTCTGTGCTCAGTCATCTTCAGCTTGGCTTCATCCTGGCTGTCCTTGTGGATCAGGTCAGGTACTGACAGGGACACCTCTCCATTGGGCAGAGCCTCGCCCCTCTCTCCCATCTCTGTGGTGGCCTCTGGCTGTGCAGCGTCTGCTGGGATGGGCTTGGCAGTGGGAGGGGAGTCCTGGGGCTGCCCAGGTGACAGCTCTGTCCCATAGTCCAGACCGCTTAGGACAGGCTGCGATGAAATCAGCATGTCCTGGGTGGTCTTCAGGGCCCGAGGGGTTCGCTTTCTGGTTATGGGAGGTGGAGGATCCAGCCGAGGGAACGCTTCTTGCAGGGATGACCTAGAAGGTTGATGACAATAAACATGTGCTTCAAGGATGGTGACACACCTGTCCATGCTGTATCCTCGCTCCTCTCACTCCAGCTGCACTTCCAACTCACCACCCAGGGGCGCTTTACCTGCTAGGTTCTCGTTCTTGGTCTAGCATGTGGGTCTTAGTTAGCAACTTCAGCAGGACAACTGGCTTTTAGCTTGTTCCATCCACACTCAATGTTCAGAACAGCACAAAGTGTTGCCTCCGGAGACAGGATAAAGACCACTGGGGAAGCGTGTCATATCAGAACCCAAGCAATAAGCCCTGTAAAGGATGTCACCACCTCAGACGCACGGGTGTTTAAAACAAGGCCTGGAAAGGACCCGTTGACACAAGGTGGAAGAGTAGGAGGGCTGCCATGGCAGGCTTCTCCCACCCTGTCTGCAGTGGGCTCTGGCAGGTGCAGGCTTCTCCACCACCGACAGCCTAGGGCAGAGGTTCTCAGTTGTGGCCGGGCATCGGAATCCACCTGGGGAGCTTCTGGGCAATACTTGGGTTCGAACCCAGCTCTGCCAAGTACTAACTTTGTGACCTTAAGCTACTCACTTTACCTCTTTGAACTTATCTGTAAAACTGAAATATGATCTACCTCCCAGGGGTCCCGTGAGGGTTAGATAAAATGATGCAACTCAACTATGTAGCACTGTGCTAAGGATGTCATGGCTGCTCAATAAACTTCAGCCATGGTCGTGGGGGGTGAAGCCAGTGCCCACAAACGTGGCCCCATCCTTCAGCTCTTCTCCACAGGACAATCTCTCATCCCTTCCTCAGGGCTGTTGTCCCTGGGAGACACTGCGGTTTGTCCCTGTACCTATTCCAGAGGGTCCACAGAGCTGCAGGGATGTTGGGGGCGGGGGGACTCACCTCTCATCCTCCAGCCAGGCCCCTGAGGCCACGTCCGCCCCACTGGCCAGCTGGGCCCCTGCGGTCTTGTTGATCTCTGTCACACCCACGCTGCCTAGGCTCGAGGGCTCCTTTCTCCGCAGAAAGTCGTTAACTTTGGCCCCCATGGCTTTGCCCAAGTTCTTGAGGTGCTGGCTGCTGCCCACCCAGAGTCCGGGGCCACCAGGCTCCACGGAGCCCATGGCGGCAGGGCCGGGGGCCACAGGCCTGGACAAGTGGGGGAAGGAGCGGCTGGCCTGGAGCTTCGGAGTGAGGGCCGCGTTCAAGTTCTCAAACATGCTGTGGTCGACTACGGACAGAGAGGGAAGAGAGAGAAATGGATGAGAGGGGAGCAGGACCTCTGACCACATCCTCCGGCTCTTCTTTTCCTTACACCGTACCCAAAACTCTTAACTTCATAAGGCTTTGGAAATATTCAAGAAAGAGCCGGCAAAGATACTCTTGAACTTTCCAGTACAGTTTTTTTGGATGGGATATAGAACCGGAAATTCTAGTTCTGCCCCACTCGACTTAATGAGTGACTAACCCCAGCTATAAAAAAGCGAACTTATTTCTTTATACCTGCCTCCTTGACTCATGTCTTGACCCCTGTACCCTGGGGTCACCAGGCCCTTGGAGGTAAAGAAGAAATGGATGAAGCAATGAAACATGACACTTTTACGCTGCTGTGAGCACATGCTGAGCTCTGACTCAGGCAGCAGGACAGAAGCTGGTGGAGGGACGGCAAGCATGCGCTTGGTGTTGGAAGTACCCCACAGAAAGCACATTTTCCCCATGGAAAATGGGCCAACACTTCCTCGTGTGTACTGAGGTGGAACTTGGGAGAGCAGCCAGCTCACGTGCAGAGACACTGAGTGATGTTTCAGAACCAGTTCCGATCAAGGTACTTGGTGCCAGCAAAGCACGAGGATCTTGACAAACACCAGCTCACTGAATCCTCATGACAACGCCGGGAGGTGAAGCATGATAAGGTACCTACTTACAGATGAAGGAGGGGACTCGACATAATGAACTGCCATGCCTGAGGTCACACTGTTAATTACTGGTGGAGCTGAAACTAGAACTCAGATCTTCAAACTCAAAGCTCAGGGTTCTTTCAACTACTTTGCCCTGCCATGGATCATGGAACAGCTGCCTCACTATGCCTGGTACCTGGTCCTTCTCTCAGGGATCTTCTTGGGCTTGAACAATTAACTCAAAGAGCTGGGTAAGACCCACTAGATTGTAAAGACTTGCAAGGCAGAGCCATGCTTCATTCGTCTTTGTATCTTCAGTACCTAGTCTGGGTCTGGTACATAGTAGGTGCTCAATAAACACCTTGAATAGCCAAAACCCATTTTGCAGATGGAGAATTGTAGAGGCCAAGATGGTAGCTTCAAGGCTTACTGTTGAAAAAGCTGGAGCTCCAGGCTCTGAGCCATGCCGTTCACATACTCTCACCCGGGCATCCTCTCCCTGCCTGGAAATCCAGCTTAGTAATCAGGCAGCCAGACCCACTCTGGGGCCTTAGAAACAGGCTTGAGGTTTCTGTCTATACCAACTACCCCTGATGTTCTCTCAGTCTGCAGTGGGAGAGGAGACATTTGGTCACTAGGATCCTTTCCTTGTCAACACCTCTGCTAAACGTCTATTCTCGCTAAGCCCTTCCTAAGAGTAAATTAGGTTAGGACATACTTTTTCTTCTGTTGAATTTCTGCATAAAGCTGTTCTTTCTGCCCTGTGCTGCTATGTCCTGGGACAAGGGACCATTCTCTTGTGGTTTCAGCAGTCTTACCTGCTCTGGGTCAACTACCTAGGTAAGCCACATGGGAAAAAAGGAAATCCACACAGGTAAGCCACATTCAGAGGGCCTTTGGGTGGCAGGGAGAGGTCATGGGAAAAATAGAGATCACTCTCTGTGGATGAGGCCCACAGTCTTCACCTCTGTAACTGCCCCTAATCCACATGCAGATGAAAGCACCACTGTGAGCCGGGGGACATGCCAGGGGACATGGCAGAGCATCCCTGGGATACAGGGCCCAAGCTGGCTGGGCTCTGGATGCAGACCCACCACACTAGCAAGAGCTCCCAGCTGCCCCGCAGCAAGCACAGTCGTCAACCCGACAATTGTCCTAAGAGTGTATCTTGCCACGTTGTCCACTTTGGCACGATTTGCCTACCGTGTGCCACATCTTTCTTCTTTTCTTTAATCATGTAATCTGCAAACTAGCAAGAAGGATTGGAAACTAAACCATTTAACTGTCTTCCCCTAAATCAGAAAGTACATGGCCACTACGAAACCATGTAAACTACCTGGGGAAGGCACATCCCCCAGCACCTCTTGTGGTGGTTTCCTTATTGGTCTAAAGTGAATCTTCAGAGCAGACACACTCATTTTTAAAAGTGCAAGCACCAAAAACACCTGTCAAGGTGATCTGTACATTACGAGCCCTTATCGCTACTTTAAAAACACACTCTTTATAATAACTTTGGATTATGCGGCATGTTGGATTTCCTGTACTTCTTGCCCTCTCCCCTTCATAATGTCATAGTCTATAAAATACACTGAATTCTTAAGTAATCTAAAGATAGTCTATCATACACTCTCTCTACAATTGTCTAAATCTTTCTGTCTCTACAATAAAACAGTAAGCTCCTTGAGGGGGTCATAGCATCTAAAGTGCTTTTTATCTTCTGCAATGTCTAACTTTGGGTCTTACTCAACAGTAGGCATTTAATAAGTTAGCTTAATTGAATTTGGATTTTATATGAATTCTTAAAAATTGACTACACGATAGGGCTGACACTGTAGAGAAACAGCTCATAAATCTTTTCCCATTTACAAAAACCACTCAAAAAATCTCTCTACGGGAGTGTTTTGCAGGGCCTTTTGAGGTCAGGCCAGGAGAAACTGCCCTTCTCATCAAAGTGGGACTCTGCCTGGGGCTGCCTTCATCCCTGCATCAGAGGGATATGCAATGAGCCCCTTTCCTGCCGATGGCTCGAATGACCTCCACACTCTGCCCTTTCTGCCTCAGGACTAGAGGCTTGGTGGTTCAGAAAATAATGGCGATGGAGGAGAGAAAGATGACTGGACCCCAGCTGGGTGGCCCTCCCAACAGCACCCCCCAACATGCACACCCCCGAGCAGAGGAAGACACCTGGGGACGTAAGTCACCCACAAGAAAGAAGATATCTTACCTGTCCGAGAAAAGGGCTCAGAAAGCAGGTGGGAAACAAACGAGAGAAAGACATATTTTACGCAGTGACCAATCACTTTGAGACTGTCACCTCCTGCCTGGGCCGCCAGCAACAACATATCCAGGGAGGATACAGCATGCAAGACAGAGGCCCTGCAACTAGGATAATTACAAACCCTGGAATGACCAGGTTCCCATACGCTTTTTATTAACTAAACCAAAACAGGGTCATATTTTAAAAACTCTACAAACAGACGCTGAGAGATTCAGCCTCCCATACTTCCCCCCAATATTTTGAACCCTCTTCACGTTAAGCATATCTGAAGTTCCCAGCTGGCGGTGGGAGACATGTGATGGGCCAACACAGAATGAAATTCCAAGTCCTCTGTCCTGTGTGCAGCACTCACGTGGATGCTGCTTTCCACGTGTAAATCGCTAGATTCTAGCCAGGAAGATGTTCATCCACTCCAACTTAGAGTCTCAATTAACAACGTGGAGAAACAAAGCGGCAAAGAGGTTTGCCCAACATCACACAGGTGGCCAGTGCCGGGGGTGTCAGAAGTCACGCACGCTGAACCCCAGACCCCACGATCTGTCTCTACACCACGATGGCCCAACTGAAACTGCCAACACCTTCAAAGTTACCTAAGTATGTGGCTTCAATTTATATCCCAACACATTCTAACATTCCGAACCAAGCCATGAGGGAGGAACAACAGAAATCATGTTTTCCCACAGCCCTTCCGGTGTTTAAGTATCGTAAGTAAAGACAGGCAGCGAAGACAACTCCATGTGCAGACGCGACTCGCACCCTGCTCCTACGCGCTCCAGCAAAAGGAGCTCGTCGCTATTTCTGGAGTGGGCCACATCTCCCCACGTAGCATAAATGTACCCGCTGTTTAGATCTAATGCTCTGTTTCTAGTTGACATGTGGTGATGATCTAAAAAGGGGAACCTTCAGCTTATCTTCAAAGTGTCACCCTCATTCCACATCCCACTAGTGCGCAAGGCTGTTACGCGACAAAAACAGAGCAGAGAGAAAGGGCAACGTTGCCTCTCAGGAGGCCAGAGTCTCCCCAGCGCACGGATTCACAACGAGCAAAACGGTATCCAGTGAGCCAGTCCTATGTATTTCAGCCACTTGATGGAAAAAGCACCAACCACTGAAAAGAATATCTGGTCCCCATTCTTAGGAAATGCATACTGAAGTATTTAGCTGTAAAAGGATATAACATTTTTAACTTACCTTCAAATAGTTCAGAGAAAAATTAAGTATACACACACCTATGCAGGGTGGGGGGAAGGGAGGGACAGAGAGAAGGAATTGATAAAGCAACGGGGTGGAAGATTAATAGAAAAACCTGGATACAGGTATATGGATGTTCTTTGTATTGATTTGATTTTTGTAACTTTCATACATTTGAAGTTATTTCCAAAGAAAATATAAAAGCCCCGAAACAGAAACTAAAATAAAATGACAAAAATATTCCATGGCAGAGGTCAGGCAGGTAAAGGAGGAAAGTGTCCAGAAAGGACAGAGGTTTCCAGAACTGGGGGGAAAGATCCGGCAGTGTCAACACAGAAAAACAAAAAGAGGACAAACAGACAGCGTCACTATCACCTCTCTGCCATACTGTTCCTTCCCTCTGGATACTCTCAGTCAGGGCAGGCCACTGAGGAGTGACAGGGCAAAAAAAATCTTTCAAATTTTTAATCTTGCTTGCAACAGACTCCATCAGTCTTTCCGAGGGATAACCTAGCTGGTGAGTGGAATCATGTGACCTTGTGATGTCAACTGCGCTCAGAATGTTTATCGTCTGGACAACCCAGCCAGTCTCCTGGGGGCAGGTGTGCGAGCTCCATGTCCTGCAGTGGTCAGAAGATGGAGAACTTCTCACTCCTCAGCATCTCTGGACCTCGAATCTCGTCCTCTGCCCTGAGCACTTTTCCTGACATTCTGTCCTCGCGTGCCACCAGCTTGCCAGGTAAACTCTGGTGCCACTAGGGCCACAAAGATACAGTTTTTTGGGGAAAAAAAATCTTTTAATCGAGTATTCTACCAGACCAGGTTACAGGACCATAATTTAGGGAGAAAGTCAAATTGCACATGGGGAGAAAATACATTTTCAAAATGCTACATTCACGGTAAATAATTCCTGCTGTTTGTTAGTTCTGGCAAAGGAAGAACGGGGGGAACATGTGCTGTCAAGTTTTTTCTCCCTAGAGTCTGTGCGAAATCTCAAGGTGGTGGTCTGTCTATATAAAGAGCAGGTATTAGTTTTAGCTCTGTTTTGACAAGCTGGAGAAGATTTAGACTTAGCAAACCATCAGGAGTCATCTCCGCATGAGGGTAAGTGACGAGCACGTCACGGAATAAAGGTGGACACTCTGAGGACCTGCTATTCTAAGTATCGTCCTCAGACCTGCGACACCAGCGCCACCTGGGAGCTTGTTAAAAAAGTAGACTCTCAGGCCCCCACTCTAGACCCACTGAATCAGAATCTGTATTTCTAACAAGATCCCCGGGGGATTCATACGCACATTAAAATTTCAGAAGTACTGTTCTCTGGAATAATTCTCCTAAACACCCACTCACCTATACGCATGACATTTATAAATCTGTGCCCCAAATGGAGCACAGATTTGAGGCAGGTCAACTTTTTATCCCAGTGTTAGCAGCTACTCCAGCTGCTAACAGTGCCATGCAGCAAGGGGCCATATGAACCCTCTCTGACGGTGGATGGGAGATGTTTTCAACTAGAGGATCAGGCTTCTAATCCTCAAGGGGGCCATGCCACATTGCTGTGCACCCCGTGACCAGAGCTCCCTCCCTGCAATCTGGGTCCCAGAGCACCCAGAGGCCTGCAATGCAGAGCGAAGTCATACATGTGACAAGATGCAGGAGGGCCAGACGAGGGGCAGGCCAGGTGGAGAGGTGTCATCTGGACTGTGTCTTAAATCCCCCTTTCCAGGGGATCTTGCGTAGGCCTAAAGGACACCACCCCATTTGGAATCCCCTAGGGTGTCTGCCTAGTGGGGTTCAAGAGGTCATTGTTTTGTTTCAGCTTTGAGATGCCTTGAAGTACAGAGGTTGAGCCTCTAGGTATGTCATGGGGAGCCCTAAGCAGAGGACTCCCAACCTTGCTCAGCTTACCAGAGTGTTTCTTCTGTAACCCAGACATTGCAAAGACAGCGCTACCCACTGACGCATCCAACCCAGCTCAGGCCCTGCCACCCCAGTACCAAAGCAGCGCTCTCTGGCACCGGGTGCACAACACAGTGCTCTCACCAGGTGAGGCCTTCTCCAACTCTGGGCGGGGACATGTGAGAAGCTGATGGACAGGGGCTGCTCCCCTGAGGGAAGGGTGTCCACAAGCTGGATCAGCACATGCTGCCGTTTCACCTCATCTCCTACCTGGGCCTTCTCCCTTCAGTAGAGACCCGCAGGCCTGCGGAGGCTCTCGCCGCTCCTCTCCTGTCCTGTCCTCAAGCTGGTATACTAGAGCGGTTTCTGTCTGAGGGGGCTATGAAGGGATCGAGATGGGTAGCGAGGCTGCAATGATGGTCATAACCTTGGTGGGGAAAGAGGGACCGGAGGAGGCCAGTGGTCTGGCTGTCCACTGGGCCACCAGGGTGTCTCCAGGGAGGGAAGGACCTGACAAATATCAAGGCTTAGTGACAGAAAGGGGCCTCTCCTGCCCAGAGATCCGATGGCCATTTGTACCAACAGAAACGAAAGCGCCAGGAATGAATGCCCTCGCGGCTCGCCCCAGCCCGTCTTCCACGGCTCCCAGAACCGCAGTCACGGCGGGGTGGAGGGAACCGAGGCCGTGCCCGGTGCTTGCCTTCTTGCCCTTCTGTGTCTGCCCGCCGCCTCCAGCCAGCTCAAGCCCACTGATCCCTGGCACGGCCAGAGGCTCAGAGCCAGCCCTTTCCTTTGCAGACTGCACCTTGGGGGACGCCCAGAGCGGGGAGCAGCTGCGGCGGAACTGCACCATCTACAGGCCCTGGTTCTCCCCCTACAGCTACTTCGTGTGCGCGGACAGAGAGCGCCACCTGGAGGCCTACAGCGTCCCAGAGGTGCAGCGGGACGAGGGCAGGGGGGACAACTGCCTTCCCGAGGACATGGCTGAAAGCATCTGCTCGTCCTCTTCCTCCCCAGAGAACCCTTGCCCCCGAGAAGCCACCAAGAAATCCCAGCACGGCCTGGACTCCACAGACTACATCACACCCCAGGACATTGTAACGGTCTCCAAGTGGCACCTGGCACAGCAGAACGGCTACAAGTGCGCGGCCTGCTGCCGCATGTACCCTACCCTGCGCTCCCTCAAGAGCCACATCGAGGGGGGCTTCAAGGAGGGCTTCAGCTGCAAGGTGTACTACCGCAAGCTCAAAACCCTCTGGGGCCGGGAGCAGAAGGCCCGGCCCGGGGACAGGCTCCCCTCAGGCAGCTGCCAGGCCTGCAAGTAGCCCTGCCGCACACCTCAGGTAAACAGGGGGTGAAGCCTACATATGTCTCTAGAGAGATGCCAATAAATCGAAGTTAGTCACAGCCTCCTGTCCAGTCTGAGGTCACCCTGCACCACCTGTTGTCCTTGCGGGTACCGGGCCCCCATCCCCTCCGGCTACATGTTGCTTAGCAACACCAAGCCCAACTCCCGGTTCCTTCCTTTTTAAAATAAAGGCAATACCTGACGTTTGGGAATATGATTGAAGACAGCGGTCCTCAAAGTGAGCTGCCCAGACCAGCAGTATCAGCATCCCCTGGGAATTTGTTAGAAATGAAATTCTCAGGCCCTGCTCAGACCTACTGAATCAGAAACGATGAGGGTGGGCTTGGCAACCTGTGTTCTAACCACCCTCCAGGGGATTCTGATACAGCTCAAATGTGAGAACCACTGCTAAAGGGTCCTGGCCTTGTGGTTGGTTCCTATGTGATCCGTGGTCCATACTGGGGAGAAGAGATCGGATGCCCTGTCCTATTTGCACGGAGAAGAAATCTCTGCTGTTCTTAGATGTCAGATCTTCAGGGACGTTACGCCCCTAAGCATAAAGCAGGGAATGGCAAATAAGGCCAAGCCCATCCCCACCACATGCACCACCGTCCTACACTTGGAACCAGCATCCGTGGCTGGAGCAGAACAGAACCACTTTTGACCCAGGGGACATCTTTACATGGCTGCCTTCAGTCATGTCAGAACGGGCAGGTAAACATGTGAAACCACAGCTTCCTGTTAACAAAGGTGCCCAGCAGACAGCCCTGACCCTTCCTCATTTCTGAGCGAATTTTACTTTCTGACTCAGGTGAGCATCAGGGATGCAGCGAGAACATCTATTTTTCCCATTATGTGTTTCTTTTAAAAAAAGGAGAACTGAACACTTGCTGGTCATACTGTTAGGCCTTATTGACCCTCTTGCTCATCTCCCTGACGACTCGGTGGCCTTTCCACTGCAGTGGACCTTGCCTTTCAGGGACCCTGGCACCCGCCCTCCCTTAGTCTTTGCCGCCCTCATGGCTTGGCCAGTAGGTGGGGTGGAGGGTCTTAGTAACTCTTCCCAGAGCCTCGCCCTCTGGTTTGGCAAGGCTGCTCTGCTCACCATTGTGCTGCTGAAATCTCAGCAGAGTGAGAGGGAAGATGGGCTCAAGTCCCCATTGCATCACAAGCCAAGGCCACGCCAGCCCATGCCCCGCCACCCAGCCGGACTCCCAGAGGCCACCTGATCGACAGTCTCCAGCTGGACCAGGAGCCGGGACTTGGAGGTCATGACCTGTCCACTCCAGGTGAGGCAGTGTCTCGGCATTGTTCCCAGGACCCGGTGCCCTGAGGGAGCAGATGAGTGACTCCGGGCAAGGCTTCTCGGTCCTCACTCTGAGCTACTGCTTCTCTGGAGAAGCCGCCTGAGCCCTGAAGGCTCCTCCTTACACATGCGGACCCCCTGATGGGGCTCCTGAGCCAGAAAGGAGGGCATATACAGGGTGGGTGGGGGGCAAGGGACCACTCGTGGTCTCACTACCATCTGGGACAACCAGGAAAGGAATTGGCTCCTGGTCTGGTCTCCCACCCTCCACCAGCCCCATGCCCCCTCCTCCAGGGCCTCTGTATCCTAGGCACGGAGCACATCAAAAGAGGGGAAGCAATGAGGCCAGGACCAAGCCCAGCAAGACAGCATGTGCCCACGCTGCCAGGCAGGCATTCATGGGTAGTGTCCTCTCCCTAAAGACAAGGTGCTTCCACATGTCCCATTTAATGCAGCATTA
Organism: Indri indri; assembly: GCA_004363605.1. Lineage (NCBI taxonomy): Eukaryota > Metazoa > Chordata > Mammalia > Primates > Indriidae > Indri > Indri indri. The sequence goes on along the minus strand of RJWJ010003044.1, from coordinate 54,067 downwards.
TTATAACACCACAGATCTTCTCAGTACAGAGCTGAGTTTCAGCACAGCAGGAAAAAGCTCCCAGCAAACAATTGTACCGACCAGAACAGGTACGGGTGGGGAGGAAGCTAACTAATGGTAAACTGAGCTGTACCCGGGGTCAATGGCCAGGCACTCTCTGCTGGGTGCTTTTAAAATGCAATCTCATTCACTCTCTTAATAGCTTTATGTGGCATGCACTGTCCCCATTTTACAGGTGAGAATATAAAGCTCAGTTCAGTTCACTCAGCCAGAAAAGAACAGAGGGCACGTGAACCTGGCATACAGGCCCTTCCAACTTTCCTTCTGACCTGGACCCGACAAAACTTTAGGCCTAACAACCCCTCTTCCCTCAAAATGGCTAAAAGTTCCAGCCACAGGGATCTGGCTTCTGAGCAGTCTGTTCCGTAAGATCCTGCAGCTCATTTCTCTGATCCTCCCTCCTTTGCCAGCTTCCTCCTCCCTTGCATCTCTGCTCCTTGCAGGGGAGCCCACACTCCTGTCAGTCGGGCTCTTCTGCTGCGCTGTGTTGCAGTGACACCATAATCCTGCCAGGTAGGAATAGGGAGGAGCCTGTCTTGCCCCCCATTATGGACATTTCTGGAACTTGCCCATTCACACCCCTACCAACTACATATTTCAGACATTTAGTTGGGGAGTCAGTGAAATCGTGTAATCTTGATCATCCCAGTTATACCGAAAACATCTGTGACGTAGTACTTTTTCAAGCACTCAAAACTCACTACTGCCCACACAGTCTAATGATTTGGAGATTGAAGAAATCTGGGGTCTGGAGAGTCTGCAACATGGGTATAGAACCCGAGTTTCCCAACAACAACATTCCTGACATTGGGGGTGCATAATTCTGTTGCAGGGGGCTGTCCTGTGTACCATAGGCTATTATTTAGCAGTATCTGTGGTTTCTAACCACTACGCCAGTAGCATTTTGACAACCAAAAATGTCTCCAGACGTTGTCAAATGTCCCCTGGGGCAGCAAAATCATCCCCAGTTAAGAACCACTGACATCATCTGATCCTGCAAGGTGGTCTATGCAAACTACACATGAAGCCGCCACCACCTTCCTTCAGAGAACATGTGAATTCTGTCCAAACCCCACACCCTACGGAACCATGTCACAGAATAGATGCTGCTGCCTGGCTTGGGAAGAAGGGCGGAAGTGAGGTGGGGAGAAGGAGCAGGTGGAACAGAGAAAGCAAGAAAAGACATGAGAAAGCTTGTAGAAATAAGAAAGGTTTATTTAGCAAAAGCCACTAGACTAGTGACAACATCCAGAGAGTAAGTGCACTTACATTAACAGAATCTTTTCCCAGAGATTGGACCCAACAGAGTTAATGACATAACAGTTTCAGGAAGCAGAGGGCTGGGGGTGGGGGGAGGAGGAAGCAGTCAAGCAAAGAGGAAATTAAAGGAATCCAACTCCTAAACAAGGTCAGTGGAGAAAAATGAGGCTAGGCAGAGGTTTCACACATAGCATTGATAAAAGCAGGAATATAAGGAATGTAATTTTCAGTCCCAATAAACAGTCCATCCTGTGTAGAGAAACTGTTCCCTGGCTCCGTAACTGTGACAGCCTCCTGTGCCCGAGAGTCTGCTGGCACCCAGGGCAAGCTGGGGCAGGTTGGGACAGGCACCACTAAGGTGGGGCCCCGGGTGTCCACTTGTCCATGTAGGGCACAGTAGAAGGATGAAAACGAGGCAGGTGGAGTTGAGTTAGCACAGCAAGAAGCAAGGAGGGAGGAGGACAGGGCGCCATCGCTGGGAAATCAGGCCTGCAACGTTCCCCTTCCTGCCCAGTCGGTGCTGACAGAGGGTCGGTGGCTGGTAACCCTTCAAGGCTCCCAGATCTGTCCTTTGTCTCCCATCTCCACACACCAAGTGTGCTCTGGTTTGGGTCACAGTGGGGAGGATGTCAGTACACAAACCAGCGCTCCAGAAAGGGTCTGAACTGGGGAAAGGTCGGGGCCGAGGCAGGTGGAAACCACCATGGAACACGCAAAGGGCATGAGTCTTCGACGGGCCCCAAAGTCAGTGACACAGACAACTAATTTCTCTAATTCTTTCATCTCTCCATTTCCTTTCTTCCTTCCCTGCTCAAGCTTTTTCAAGACCATTTTAGAAACTACTTTCCCCACCCACCCACCCCCAGCCACATCCCACACAAGCCTTCTCCATCCACATCCTACACACCTCATCCGTCAGCCTCTAGCATCATCCTTAGCACCCACCGGCCTCGAGAAAACAGACCTTTCCCTCCTTTGGACATTCAAAATCCTAATCCTCCAAGAGGTCTAAGACTCAAGGAAGCTCGGGTTACACTCCGCAAGCTGCGTAGGCTCAGGCAAACGGGATTCCTTACAGCTGCTCCTTCGCTGTCAGGGACCTCACTTTCCTGGTTCTTCCTTCCCTGTGTAGCTGGACCTACTTCCAATGGCCAATTACAACATGGAACAAAACAAACAGAACTGTGCCTCTCCAATTAAATGCATGTTAGGAAAAGAACACAAACCCATTGTCGATTCAAACACCCTGGAGATCTCCATTCTCTTCTTTCTGGTCATAATCCCACATACATGTACACACCTTTCCTCACGTGTGCATACACACACATGCACACACACACACACACCCCCATCCTGTTTCCACTGACACCCTGATGCACCAAGGAGGGCTAATGTAAAGCTGCATTTATTTCCTTTCATTTGGACTTTCTGGTCTACAAGAGATCCAACTGTGGCTATAAGAAAAGCATTGCACTTTTATTTCTATAAATTCTAAAGCAAAGCTAAGGTTGACGAACTCCATTTTGGGGCAATTGAATCCTTCCCAACTGACCCTCTAGTAATACTGCAGTCTGGCTCTATAGTTTGTTGTCCGGGACCAGCATGTCTCAAGCTCTCTCTTCAGGCATTTGAAAATCTATTAACAGCCACTTATGGCCCTATCCGAGCCAAAGGAGCTTTTCCTCACCGCCCCAGCCAGCCTGCTAGCAAGTGGTGATCTCTAGGCAAGGCCTGGATGGCAGAAGACGAGAGAATCGCACATGGCACTTTTTACAGGTGTGTTCGAGGCACGTACCCACAGAGATGGGCCAAGAGTGACGTGGCTGTGGTCCCTGACCTAAGTGGCAGTGATTCTGAAGAGTGGACAAAAGCAGTCTCAGCTATCAGCCTGTGTCCATTTCTGTCTCTCTCTCTTTTTTTTTTTTTTTTTTTTGGCAGTAAAAACTGACCACTTCTGCCCAATGGAGGGGACAGGTCGAGAGGTAGGGCTGGGGGCTCCGGGTCTCAGAGGCTTTCCTAGAGGCAAAGTGATACAAAAGTTTCAGCTGGCACAGCCCCCAAGGTAGGACATGGGGAGGGAGGGGCGCTTCCCAGCCTCCGCTGAGGTGGGCGGGGCTGCAGGCAGGGGGCGCAGGGTTTCACAACTGAAGACTCAGACCTAAGTGACTTGGGGCAGAAAAGAGGCTCTTCTCCCTCTGTGCTATCACAGCCAGGGCCTCGGCCACAGTCAGGCTCCCAGGTTCCCTCGGAAGCAACACCCAACACCGGCTATAGCAAATGTTTGGATTCAATTCTTCTAAAAGCCTATCCACTGTGACACATCCCAATTCCATGCTCACACTATAAAAGGCAGCCTGGCCTTTGCAGCCCAGAGCATTCAACCTCTACAATCTCAGCAAAGACCTGGAGAAGGAGTTTCTCCCATCAAGGTCAGAGGAGGGCTAGGCAACTCGTAGCTTCCTGATATCCAGAAACAAAGTACCTGAGAAGGTACCGATGGCTTCCCTTCACGGTGGGGACCACGGAGGTGGGAGAGCAAGGGGGTACAGGGCGTCACACACAGCAGAGGGCCCTGATGATGCAGGGGGGAGGAGCGGGTCCTCCAGCAACCCGGGGTCCTGAAGGGGCCCTGCCCCACCACCCTCTAGTCACAAGTAGGGAAGGAGCCGATTCACCTCTAGGGATCCAATTTCTTCCCCACTTTACCCTCCAAAGCGAGACCCTACTCCTTTTCTGGAACCTCACACTCCAGGCCCCGGGCATTATCCTCAGCAGTGCGCGCTGGCTGGGCGTTCCCCTACCCGGCGGCAGCCAGACACGGCCCCTCGACACCACACCGCCTCCTGCGCCATCTCCTCGCCCGCGGCCCTACACGGCGATCTCATCGTCCAGGCCGTCGCCCAGCTCCTGCCTCTGCAGGACATTCAGCAGGCGCGGCAGCTCTTCCTGCGACCACGAGTCGCGCTCCTCGCTCTCGTCCGTGTTGGACTCGTACTCCGAGGCGATGCCCGACTCCCGGAACTTGATGAGCTCCAGGCTGCCCAGGAGCGGCTCGCCCTGCGCCGGGGGCGGGGTGTCCTCGGGCGGCAGGAAGCGAAAGCACTCCAGCTTCACCAAGCAGTCGCGCCTACCTAAGGGGCTGCCCGCTGGGTGGGCAAAGTCAGCCAAGCCCGCGCCCAGCGGCGGCGAGTGCAGGTCCTCTGGCTTAGGGGTCGTGGGGTCACAGAGCACGGGCAGGGCTCCTGAGCGGAAGGTGATCTCCAGCAAGCTGTCCTGGGAGCCCACTGCATGGGGAGACAAGAGGGAGAGGAGGGGCGCCGTTAGGCAAGGGTGCTGACTGGGGAAGCCCACCCTCTGACAGCCCCTGCTCCTGCGAGAGTCCCTCCCAGACCAGCTCAGCAGCACCTCTCAGGGGCTTCCCATATCTTGATACTTCACCCCTTTCTCCTGCTCCCACATAGCCCCAGACACACCTGGGTGGAAGGAAGGAGCTTTAGGAACATGGGAAAGGCTGGGCAATGGGAACCACCTGATGTGGTGGGGAGACCACTGAATGCCTCGAATGGGGTTTGTGGTAGGAAGGAAGGTTAACCAACTGAGGGAACCACGTTAAAAGCATGTGGTTACTCTTGGCACAATCTTGTAAATCAGCGCTAATTAGGAGACAGCAGGGCCTCAACAAACAAAAATCTGGAAAATCCAGAGAGTCTTACAGAGTGGTGAAGTGCAGTGATTGCCAATCCATACCTTTGGGTTACTTAAAAAATACAGACTCCCAGCCCTGCCCCAGTCCTAATGATGCAGAATCTCTGTGGGCTGCACCCAGTAACATGCATCTTTTTTTCAAAGCTCATGGGATTTGGGAAACCACTGGTTTAGTCAGAAAAAATTAGTTTTGCAATTAGATCTAAGTTTGAATCTTGGTTCAACCCCTCGCTAGGTCTGTAACCATGTGCTAGTTACTTAACTTCTCTGTGTCTGTTTCTTCATCTGTAAAGCTGGTATAACAACATCTACCGCCATACAGATGAAATGAGCTCACCTGTCAGTGTCTGGCACAATAGGCGATCAATGGATGTTTGTTGGTCCACAGCTAACACACAATCTAAGCATGTATATAGCCCACAGGTAAGCTTGAGAGGAAGGCATGGAGATAGGCTGCCTTCTACTGCTTCCCAGGCCCGCGTGGAGGTGGCGGGGTGCAGAGGCAGCATCTCAGACCACGAACTAGGTCACCTCTGTCACTGCCCAGTGCAGCTGTCTGGTCAGTTACTCCACTGCCTTACCCATTAAACAGACATGCTGCTACCAGCTTTTTCTATGCAATGAAGTTGTGAAATATACAGTGCAGAGAGAGTGGTAAATAAATAAATAGTTTGATGTCTCCCCCAGAGGACACGACACCTAATCGGTGCTCAGTTGTATTTTGTATTGGAAAAGCCTACTGAGAAAGAAACTGGCTGCCTTAGGATGTAGATACCAGAGCCTCCATCAAGTAGAGACTGGAGGAACATGTGACATTGAAGGCCAAGCCCAGGAACTGGATCAGACAGCAGCCAAGATCTCCGGCCCTGCAATTCCATAACTCATGAAGTACTTGAAGAGGACAAACACACAGGCCTCTGTTTTCTGCTGGAATACAGGGGCAGGTCAAGGTTCCAAAAAAACATCACCAAAAGCTTTAAGGAAAACATGTTTTCCAGAACCCTTCTCAGAGGGAGGTGAGGGTGGGCAGGGCGCTGGCTTACTGGCATTCTGTCCTGACAGCTTCAGCTCCAGCTCCTGCACCTGCTTGACCAGCAGCGAGATGTGCTGGAGCATGTCCTTGTTCTGCAGCAGAAGCTGGTGCACGCGAGCCTGGGCCTCCAGCCGTGCTGCAGCCTCGGCAGCCAACTGGTCCTTCAGCAAGTGAACCTGCAGAGAGGAGGCAGCGGCAGAGAAGACAGAGGAGACAGGAGTGAATGTGCGTAAGAGCTGCTGGCAGACAACGGGGCCGGAGATGCCCGCCATGTTCAGTTCAAGACGAAGAAGCCCTTCGCGGACAGAATGGGCATCTGGGCTTACAACTCTGGAGGAAGAGAAGCCAAAAGAAGTTTTCACTGGCCCTGTGAATCTGTGTGTCCCAAGGGAGGGCCAGTGTGCATCACTCAGCTACCACTCTGGGCTCCACAGCAAGGACAAGAGGTAGGCAAGAGCCATCTACCCCCTGCCCACCCGCCTGCTCTCGCAGCACTCCATCCTGGCTCTGAGAACTCCTTCAGCACCTAAAACGGCACTGCCACATCAAGGAGGGACTTTTTTTTATCATCCTGTCTTTCAAAAAACAAAAACTGAGGCCAGGCACGGTGGCTCACACCTGTAATCCTAGCATTCTGAGAGGCCAAGGAAGGAGGATTGCTTGAGCTCAGGAGTTCAAGACCAGCCTGAGCAAGAGCGAGACCCCGTCTCTACTAAAATTAGAAAGAAATTAATCGGCCAACTAAAAATATATAGAAAAAATTAGCCGGGCATGGTGGTGCATGCCTGTAGTCCCAGCTACCCGGGAGGCTGAGGCATGAGGATCGCTTGAGCCCAGGAGTTTGAGGTTGCTGTGAGCTAGGCTGACGCCACGGCACTCTAGCCCAGCCAAGAGAGTGAGACTCTGTCTCAATAAAAAAAAAACACACAAAAAAAACAAAACAAACAAACAAAAAAAACTGATATATTGACCCACTGGCTAAGAATAGTGTCACAACCAATCCCCATATAATCTTTCCTCCCCACTCCTTGCACCCAAACATAACAAGAAATAGGAAGCACTACATGTGGCTTTTTAAATTAGCGAGGTGGTTGTGACAAAGCCTGTCTTTTAATGTCTGTGGGTGTCAGCTGCTTCTCATGACTGTCTATTCCCTTGGCAGGCACCTAGGACCATGATTCATACCTGGCAGGGGTCAAACGTTTGCTGACTGGCTCATAAGAGGGCCGCCTCTAACAAGCCCAGGAGGGCTGAGGTGAAGAGTTTATAGCACCCTCAACAATGCACAGCCTTCTCAGGGAAGAGCAGCTGGCAAGGGCACACTCGGCATGCTCGGGGCCCAGTGGTGTCAACAGCTCTGTTCTTGGTGTGTAATCTTCATGTGGAGATAAAACTCAGTGGGAGGAGATGGGGCAATTATATCAGGACTCTGGCATGAAGAAACTGAGTCCCAAGGCCAATAACAATGTTCACACATATGTGATTCTTGTGCCAAGTGGATAAATGGTTCTCCAGGGAGGGGTGCAGGAGGCCCGTGAAGAAAGGGAACTAATGAATTTGGTGGCATGGACCAAGGCAGCTTATGGCGAAGAGCGTTTCTTGGACCAAAAGCATGGTGTGGACGAGGACACAGAGCCAGGTGACCCGGTGGGAGCGGTGGGACGAGGATGGAGGAGGAAGATGGGAGTTGGAAACATTAGCTGATTCTCTTGCTCAGAAAACAAATGCTTAAATTTCTGAAGAGGAGTTTGCTCCAAAGAGATTCACATGTTATGGGGGAGTAAAGGACCTGCTCACCTTACAGTCCAGCCACACCTGGCCAAGTGACCTGCCAGCCCAGCGTCTGCCCTTCCCAGCAACCAGGTCTCAGAGAATTATGTACACTCTTGAGTGCAGTGGCTGCTTCCCTCTCTGCCCAGATTTGAGGACCTGACCTTGCCTCTACTTTGAACTGTGTGGAGCCGCTAATGGGATTAGCTGCCACTTTCCATTAGTGGCTCCCCAGGGCTGGACCCATCTTTCCTCCAGGGGATGACGTGTAAGGAATCTCAAGTAAGTCTGTCCTCCCTAAAGCACTGCTAAGGACAGAACTGATATTTTGGTCAAGTCGTCAGCTTCATTTGCTGCCTCATATTAACTGTGAAATGATCTGGAGACAGGCGAGATCAGGTGTGATGCAGTTAACTACGTGTTTGTTCTTCATCCCTGTTTCCTGGCACACAGCTCCCCAAACCCTTGAAATCTCCAGAGTGATGAGTGTCTTTTGTATGACTTATGAGATGCCTGGTGGCTTTAGGATGGGGGCTGGTCACAGGAAAGACCAGGCATGATTAGAGCCTTGGGATTTTTCAGATCCACACCCAACCACTGGGGAAGGGAGAGGGGCTGAAGGTTAAATTGATCACCAATAGCCAATGATTTAATCAATCAAACCTACATAATGAAGCCTCCATAAAAACTCAAAAGGACTGGGTTTGGGGAGCTTCCAGGTAGCTGAACACGTGCGGGTTCTTGGAGAGTGGTGTGTCCAGAGAGGGCATGGGAGCTCCATGCCCCTTCCCACACACCTTGCCCTGTGCATCTCTTCCATCTGGTGTTCATCGGTGTCCCTTGTCATATCCTTTATAACAAACTGATAAATGTAAGTGTTTCCCTGAGTTCTGTGAGCTGCTTTAGCAAATTAGTTGAACATGAGAGGTAGTGGGAGCCCCAGTTTGTAGCCAATTGGAGAGAAATGTAGGTGACAACCTATTACTTGTGATTGGCATTTGAAGTCTTATGGGACTAAACCCTCAAACTATGGGAACTGACACTGTCTCTAAGTAGATAGTGTTAGAATCAAATTGAGTGAAAGGACACCCAGCAGATGTCAACAGCATAAGTGCTTGCTTGGTTGGTGTGTAGGGAAAACCCGCAAACCTTTGGTCACAGAAATGTGTTGTGCAAGTATAGCAGGAAGAAACTGAGTTTGTTTCTTCCTATATCCACTCAACGGGGAATGAAGCGTCAATACTATTTTAATCTGGATGTCAGATGGTAGGTGATATTAAGAGTTTATCCTTCTTGGAAACTGAGGCATGGAGAAATTTCACCTGGGAGTCCCCCAAATCCATTTGGTTCTGAGGGATAGAGCAATTGCTGTGGGAAGCCCACAGACAAGCCCCCAGAGAATGGTCAGCTTAACCTTCCATCTGCAAGTGCTGTTACTTATTCTAACTAGGAGTATCACTGAAAGCAACCTACTGAGCATAAAAGTTGTTAACTATTAATTTCTATTTTCTTTGTAACTAAACAGAAACATCAGACAGAAATGTAGAACAACGCCTTTCAGTGGATGTAAACAAAGAAAGCAGAGGAGTCTGCGGACCACTAACTGGCATCTCTCGGGGGCTCCCTGCACACAAGCTACAGACTCAGGTTCCTGCATCCCAGCCTGAACACCCCAACAGAACAGGCCATTTGCAAGCACTAGCCCAGGAGCGAGAAGGCTGTCCATGGTTACTTCCTAGACAAATGCAGGTAATTCACTCTCTCTGAACCTCAGTTGCTCCACCTGTCAACCAAGAGGGCTAACTAGAGGCTCAGACAGTTGATGATCCCACATCCAGATGGACACAGTGGTTAATACCAGGGCCAATTTGTTAACAGCTCGCTGAAGAAAACCCTCAGTTCCCCATTGTGAAGTCAGAGAATTAGGATTAAAGACAAAGAGAAGTTCCCTTTTACAGCAGCCAAGGGATGAGGGGAATTGGAGGCTTCTTTTGTAGGTACCCACGTTCCAGTGGTAGAGTACCATCAATACCTAAAAGACGACCCTTGAATCAAATAAATCCACTGGCACCAAGTGCCATGAGAAAATGCTCCTCATGCCAGATAAAATAAGTTTACCTCTGCCGATGCAGAGTTATACCATTCCTGGTGTTTTCAAGTCTTGTGAATACAGAAGCAGTCACTGCTGCCACTGCCCAAACCAGCACTAATGAACCCTTCTGCAGCTGTCAAAAGTGGCATTGGGCATAAGGCTCAAACCTCATGCTGCGGTGTGTGCTGCAGAAGAACCCAAACCAGGCCACACTGAGATAAATAGGCATGGACACTCATTTTAACTTTGAGGCAAAGTGTTCTGTATTGGACGTAGGCTGAGTTTCAAGCACTGAAATGCGACAGCGGTATTTGCAGTACCGGTTTGGGCAGTCCACAACAGCTCTCTGTGCTTTGTTTCCCTGTTCATATGACAGGAGCAGAGAGTACCACCTTCTCCCCAACAGATAGGATATTTACCTGTATTTGGCATGCTTTTCTTTCAAAGAATTAAACACCTTTTGCAAAAGTAGACCATATTAATCACTGGAAAGGTACGAGTTAGCTTCCTCTTTCCAGAGCTGAGTCATCTTTGGCAATGACTATTGCAGTCACAGACTAAGTCAGTGAAGTGGCACTCAGTGATGTGGCACTAAGGCCACACCTAGAGTGCCAGGGCTCAGAGGCCCAACTCTGCACTCTGGCCACACCACAACGTGCGTGCGTTCAGCTCTGCACCCTCTAGCTCTATACCGCTCCCCACAACTCTGGCGCCCACCCTCAAGCTACCCAGCAACACCAGACCATTGACCCACTCACTCTCCAGCCTACTTGCCTGGACTCCAGCTCCTCCATCAGAAGTGGGGGCAGGGCCAGGCTGAAGTTAGGGAGCAGCAGGCACATGGAAATGGCAGTGGAGAGAACCAGAGCAATTTGCGCCCCCACACACGGGACACACAAGCAGAGGCAGGCGGCTGTCTTGGCATGCACACAGCAGGGACTTGGGCAGTGCACACCAGGGTGCTGGGGACTGGGAGGAGCCACAAGGACAGACGCTAAATCTAGGGCCTGGGGTGGGGATGCAGAGTTTTATTTAGCACTATCTCATTAACTGGCTACAGCACACACAATCGTGAAGCATAAATAACCAATTCCTGGTTCCTGAACAAGCAGAAGTGGCAGCAGGTAGAGAAGGAATCTTTAAATAGCAATACTGAGCTGCACTAACATTTTCCTCATGAGCTAGGCCAGGAATCGGCAAACTGTGACCATACCTGGCCTGCTTGACTGCTGCCAGTCAGCCAATGCCCAGAGCAAGTCTGGAGCTACGTAGGCCCAGCCAACAGCCATGCAGGGACCACCTACATCCCAGCTCGGATTCAAGGCTCGGCTATACTCTCATTCACGCCCTTGAACTTCTGGTCCATCTACAAGCAGGAAGCTAGTGCAGCCAGGCAAGCCACATGCTGGGTCAGGAGAGTGGCGGAGGGACCTGGGTATTCACTATTTACACACTAAGGTCTAACCCGGAAATATGTAAAAGTTGGTTGGATACCACCTTTGCCCATGTACCTTTAAGGCCATGGCAGGCCCGTTCTAGACCAGCTCTGAACCAATTTAGGGCGAACAGGGAGAGGTCTTAAGGTCCAAATCAGAGCACTGTGAAGGAGACCTAAGCTTGGTCCCCATGGCAATAGCAGAACCAGACTGGTCTGTGAGAGGAAATCGGGGTGGGGGATATAAATAATGCAACAAGTGACCCCAAGAGTACACCTGTCTGCAAGAAACTGCCTTCGATTTTTATCCAGGAACCAATAGGAAAATTCCGATGCTCCCAGAGAAAAGGAAAATGTGTTCCCACCCGAAATGCTGAGGTCACACACTTTTACTCATTGGAATTCTGGGGACTGCTGGTAGTTTAATAAAGAAAGACAGAAACCTTGCAGCTTGGTGGCAACAGAGTCTGACAGAACAAGTAAAAGCTGACGTCATGCTAAAAAATGAAATCGTCCCCACTCGTGCAGAGAGACCAAGCATGCTGTATATGGTCTGTGTCGAACGTGTGAAAGATGCCACGGAGAACTATCTATTAACCTAGCTACATCTCTTACATAATTGATTTTGCCCGAGGATATGGATATTAATAAAAAGCCCTTGGATTAAACACTACAAAGAGAGTGGAAGAAAGAGGAGTGTGCAGTGCTGAGAAACCTCTGACTGAAGGGCCATTTAAGACTGACTCCATCTGCAGGACAGGGGACCAGAAGGCCAACTGAGAGTATGATACCCCTGCTGTGGGCAGCAAAAGCAAGACGCAAACAGAAGGAAGGTGGTCAGAGACCGACTGACGGGAATGGCAGACAGAGGTAGAGGAGTATGTTCAAGAAGCTATCAGATGACCTCAAGGTCTTGTCCCATCTGAAGATTTTGGAAGTCTACGACTCTACTCAAAGTCGTCTTACCAATGTGGGACATGGATATCCCACCGTGGCCTTTCAATCATGTCACTGCTTATACTGAGATGATTTTGAGTCAAGCAGGACACTGTCCACTATATTCAACAGATTGCAAATGAGTGAGAGGCTAAGGGTGCCCAGCCTGTGGAAGTGGCTGGAACTGAGAGAGGCTCAGAAGCAAATCCTGAACACCACACTCTTCCCTTCCCCTAGAGTCACTGTCTTCTAGGAGAGGGGCGATTAAAATAGGGCCAGGGCAGGAATGCCCTCTTGAGACAGATGCTCGATTCTATACCAGAAAACCACTCTGAGGGTTTCATCCTGACTCTGTAGACCCACAGTAAGTTGCAGGTCTTGCTGGTTTGTGCCCTGAGTGCTTCCTTCCACTGCCGCAACACGCTGGTTGCGTAGATTGTAAACATGCAAAAAGTTTGTCTGTAGTGACTTCAGATTCAAATGCCTCTCTGATAACATGAATATGCATCAAGACCACTCTTAGATAAATAATAATTACTTGGCAATTGATATGCTGAAAGAGAAAGGTATTATGGCTGGAAAATAGATTTGTATTCAGTGGAAAACTTTTAGAAATGATGTGAGTGGGGGAACAGCCCCCTGTGCAGGAGTGCTCAGGTTTCGTGCTCTCATCAGCCACCACGCCAGGGAGGAGGGATTCTCAGACTGCCACACCATCACTGACTACAGGAGAGGAATTTTTTTTTATTCGACAAAGAGAAATGATTTTTTTCCTCCAAATATAAGAAGACGCTAATGATACTCCCTCCTTTCTGTTGCTGTTTTGGAAACAGCTGCAAATCCTCCTATCATCACTACACATCCTTTTGTTTCACGAAAATGCTCCAATAACTTGAGAGCAGAGTCTCCCTGATTCCACTCTACTGAGACTGTGTCACCAGACGCTCCTTCCAAGACCCAAGTCACAGCAGATCCTGTATGGCCAGGCTGCTGGACGCTTCCTCCAGGTGTACACCCTGGGAAGGACAGCTCTGCCTAGCGGATTCGCCCCACCCAAGAGCCAGGAGAAGAATAAGCAGAAGATACAACAGGGATCAACAGCGCTCCCTGCCATTCTAGAACACAGAAAACCTAAGCGGCCGTCAGTCTGGCCAAGCAGATTCGGAACACCGATGCACAGAGCTGCCTTTCCACGCCCCTCAGCAACGCTCCCCAACCTGACTGCCCATCCTCCTGATTATCTTCATCCACCATCAGGCCTGCCCTTACCTCAGGATTCACCTTGAAAAGGTCTGAATGAACATGTCTTCGACATTCCCTGATTGCCCATGGCAGAGATGAAGCTCAGACTCGTAAGTTCCAAGGAAGATGTGGGCTACGGTGCCCTCCACAGAAAGCAAATGAGAAGAATCCCTGCTAAAAGCAGCAAGGGAGGTCAGCTCCCCGCTCCCCTAGAAAGCAGCAGTAGCTCAATAAGTCTTCAGGGTGCAAACACTACCTTGATCCTGAGATTTAAGCCAATTCTTCTCATTATGGCTCAAATAATATACCCAAATTCCTATAAGATAAATCCCATGATAATGAATTCCAAGGCCAGTATTGTACCAAATACTGCCTGGAATAAGATCACTAAATGGAGGCTTGGAAATCTGTTATGGACAAGGAGGTTGGGATGTCAGGGTAGTAGTCTTCGCAAGGGTGTTTGGCACAAATTCATACTTTAAGTGGTTTTCAGAGTGGTATCACAAATTCACACCTGTCCTGATTCTGACGGCATCTCTTCCCACCCCGAACACCAGGAAAATGAGGCAGGAAGGGAAGGGTGGAATCGTGTGCATCTTTTTCCTTGCTAAGTTCAAGTCATTAACCAACAACATCCAGCCAAGCCAGCCAAGCCCAGCTCAGAGCGGGGGATACGTGGGAACCGAAATGTGCCTTTCCATCTCAACCACGTCCCCCTCCCACCTCCCCGACTCCCCCACAAGCGATGACCCGGTAGCATGAGCGATTTCTTACGGCTCCCTAGGTTTTACACCTGCCCTGAGCCCCTTGCTAGGGAAGGCGCGTCAAGCCCATGAGAGTGGAGCTTGCGAAGTAGGGAGGAGGCTGAGGAGAACCTGGGCCACAGCCACTTGTGTCTGCTGCTGCTGCTGCTGGAGGAGCTGCTGGAGGAGCTGCATCTGGTGGTGAGTGGACAGCGGCGTCCCTGTGTCCAAGCCTGGTGGCTTTGAGGACGAAGAGGGCAGCAGCATCCGGGGCGAGGCTGTGAGCATGGGCTCCTGGGGGTGCGGCGGAACCTGAAGGGGAAGAGAAGACAGGACACGGCACATGGGCAGGAGCCTTCTTTAGAGGCCCTTCTCTGTCATACACGTGGAACTTACTCGGGAGGAGTGAAATGGCAGGCGACAACGCTGCGTTTCCAACGGAAACAGGAATGGGGCTCCAGGGTGTGACTGCCTGGGCTGGGACCGCCCAGCCAGAAAATCCTATTTGGACACCTCGGTAACTGATCTAATGTGATGGGAGACAGACAGCTGATGCCGTCTCATCTCTTGCCCACCACTTCCAACTATACCCTACTGTTGAGTTACTTGAGGTCTAGACTCAGAAGAGTCTATTTCTATAAAACATGGCTACTGACCACCCGCTCTCAGAACAGGAAGGAGGCGGCGCCAACCCTCCAGGGTCTGAGTGGCTCCTCATCAGTGGGGCCCCAGCCCCATAGCCCCCTCTCCAGTGAGCTGGCGGCCTGTGGGAACAATAGCCACCTGGGAAGAGAGTTTGGACAGTGATCCGCAGAGATCCTCTATTAGATGGAAGCCATTTCTGTCCCCTTCCCTCCTGTCTCCCTCTCCTGTGTACACTTTTACCAATACGGCTGCTGCGATTCACAGAATTCAACGGCAGGAAGAGATACTCTGCTTCTGGCAGTTCCGCGGCCCACCCTTCGCACATGCAAGAGGAAGGCACCGGGTAACAGAGGGCTCTTGCCGCTTGCAGAGGACAAACTGGACACCAAGGAGAATATCAGGCAGACAGAACCGTGTTGCCCTCCAAACTACACAGACTCCTCCTCTGATGAACTGGCCTGACAACCTGCATCCGGGATAAGACATACGGGCGATGTGGAAACAGAGGTGCCCGGATGCAGTGAAATGGCGGGAACCTAAGGGTAGAGTCGTCGGTTGGTAATTTTCCTTCTGGATTTGCTTTGTTTCAGAAATTTAGTTTTGTCTTCAGGTTGGAATGTGGTCAAGTTCTTAGTTTTAATCCGGATCACATTAGGAACTCCTAGAGGTCTCGGTCATCTCACTTACAAGATGTTAGGTTGGCGTTCATGATGACTAAGGAGGTCTCTCCATTTCTAATGTCCAGTGGCCCAGTTTCCAGACCCCACAGTGCTGTGATGTATCCATGGCACGCGATCACTAGCTGCAGGCGGAGGAGGCCCAGGCTGACTCTGCTCCACCAGCTAAGCCACAGGGGGCTGTGTGTGGGCATCCAGGCTGGGCCTGGCACAAATGCTGTGCAGGGATGAGATGTCATTAAGGGCAGAGGGTGCCAGGGAGAAAAAGGGGGTCAGCTATTGGTGGGATTCTGGGGGGCAAGGCCCACCAGGAGTGAGCTCTGCAGCATCCTGGTATGCAGCTGCGCCTCGTGTCGACACAGGGGCAGTGAGATGTGCTCTGGCAGCATCCCCCTGCTGTGGATCACCTCACTCAGCAGCTGAGCCAGCAGGGGCCAGGAGGTGACTGATGACCTAAGCACACATGTGTGCAGGTCACCTCCTTCCTACCTTGGAGCCCGTGTGGGAGCCTCCTTCCTTCCCTACAGCGTCCAGGTCAGTCACACCTCGGCTGAATTCCAGGACATCGTTCCCTGGGAGTGGGACCTCCACGGCATCGATGTCCGTCTCCTCCGCGGTGGCAGTGGAGGCCCTCTCTGCTCCAGTGAGCTGGCGGCCTGCAGGAACAACAGCGGAGTCAGGAAAGGGAACAGGGACACCGAGAACAACGTCCTCCTCTCCTAACACTTTAGCTTTCAGGTATGTCAAGCCTCGGGACACCACTGGCTTCATAACATTTTCACACGTCTTTTCACTCAAGTACATTAAAGTACATTTCCAGATCAATAAGATGTTTCCATCTTAATATCTTTTTAAAGTCTAGAAACAAAGGGAACATTTCCTCAAGCCTAAACGTGACAGCTTTGCCGGGTTGGCACGTTAATACTGACAGGGTGCGGGGACACTGGAAAAACGGGGTGATGGTCATCCCCACCTCATCCCAGCTCAGGAACAGAAGCAGCCAGAGGAGAAAGCCCTGCACGGGGAGCCCAGAGAGGAGGAGGCCTGCCCTGGCCAGGCCCTGAAGAGCTGTCGGATAAGGGGCCAGTCGCCTCACTCCCTGGGCCCCAGTCTCTCCAGCTATAGAACTCAGGCTCAGTTAGGCGGACAGGCAGGGCTCCATGGCTGATGAATAAGGGCAGGGAGACGGGAGGCCCCATCTTAACCCGGTGTCAGTCTCCGGCCCTCAGAGCGTGACTTGGTCCTCCCGCCAAGAGGCGGCTGCAGGAGGCCTGAGGGGGGCTGCTTTTCCACACCTTCCCCATCTCCTTTTTCTGCTTCCCACTTTCCTTCCTCTCCACTGAAGACAATGACCACGCCTGTAATCACATGCACAGCATGTGGCTTAATACCAATGTGTGATAAAGTCTTACTATTTCTTATTTTTCTTCCTTCCTGATCCTATTTCTTGAACTCCATAAAAACACCTGATAATTCCTGGGCATTTCACAGGAAATACTTTCCTTCTTTACATTTGGGATCAGGTTCACCACTACTGTCTTCAAATAAAATTTCTCATAGGTTTCAGAGACCAAGCCCCGACTGTAACAGGGGGCAGACAGGTGTCCGCAGGAGACGGAGAGGGGGTGCCCTAACCCGGAGCTCGCCCAGGCAGCCAGCCTCAGTCCTGCCTGCCTCGCAGAACGAATTGTTCTGAGAAGTTTTCCTGGGCAAACCCACACAAGTCAACTGGGGCAACGAGCCTGGTATTTAAAAAGTAAACAATATGCTTGGTTTTCCTGCTGGCTGCTCCAGGAGCTGGGGAGACAGCCTGCTGAGGGCTGCAAAGACGTTTAACAGAAGGATGGTCACGGCTATGGCCGGGAGGGGGGAAGCTCCTCCGCCTCCTTGTACACCAGCAGGCAGGGAGCATAGGGAGCAGCCGCCTTTAGCCACACCCCTGCACCCGGAAGCGACCTTCTTGAAGACTGGGGGATTAGCCTGAGAGACACAGGGGCTAATGGATAACCTGTGGCTGGTTTTTGGTAGGTGAGTGGTGCTGGGAACTGAGTGTCTGGGTCTTTATTTCTGTGCAGGAATAAACAGGGAGAAATTTCCATCAGCCCTCAGGGGGCGCTGGGCTCCTGCAGTGCTGTGTACTTAGCACAAGGTGCTGGATGCGCCTGGCCACCCATCTTCCCTCCTAGACCTGAGGCCGTGGCTGCGTCCCATTCATCTGTCTCCCAAGGATCTGGCATGGAGAATGCGTTCCATAAATACTGCCGAAGGGAACGGCTCTGTGACAGGGTAGCAGAACAGGGGCTCTAGGAGGATGCTCCCTATCCAACCCCCATCCCTGGAGATCCTATAATGAGGACTCAGAAGCCCCAGATACAGAGGGTGTGGATACCCCCTGCCAGAAGCTTAGGTGGAAAGAGAAGACCTCTCAGGTCCTAGCTCTGCTTTTGGTGGAATCATAAAAACACAAACTGCTCAGCTATTCTGTCTGTACTAGTGGAGTTCCAAACTAAAGCTGAAATAACTTGATCACAAACCACAAGATTGCTTTCTGAGAGATGTCCTGCCGTGCAGTGGGTTCTTAGATGATTGTATCTGGAGTCTTGCCAAGTTAATGTAGCTAATGGGCACAGGCTGCTGTAGGAACCGATCTGTTGGAAGTGGGAAGTGTGGAGCTGAGACAGGCAGGAAGGACACGCAGGACGGAGGCTGGAATCCTCGTGTGCGCCCATCAGCATGTCACATGAGATGGGACCTGGAGCAGGGACTCTCACAGCCAACGGCCTTCAGGTCCTATCAACGAGGGAGCAAATCTGGTATCTGCAACTGTCCTGGCACTGAGAAGCCAAGAGACAAGAAATGGCATAAAAAATCTTCTGGCAATTCCAGGAAACTCGTGGGCTGGGGCACTCTTGCTTCCAAATTGTAACGGAGAGAAGCAAGACCAAGACGGGGGTAGGGCCAGTGCTGCTTTCGGAACTGCTTCATTAAACTATTTCCATCTGATACATTACATAGTAACTAAAAGCCATTAGACATATGATTACGTCATTCATTTATTCAATAGGCGTTTATTAAGCACCTTATATATAAGAGAAATCTACAGGACACTGAGCATAAGGATGAATAAGCAAAACCTGTGTCTTCAATGCTTCTCGGGTCTGATAGGAAACAGACACACAGCTCGGCTCCCGTGGGGGAGCCATCCAAGGTGCGGGACCACTGAAGAGGAACGGCTAACTCGGGCGGGGTTAAAGTGGCCTGTGCAGAGGAGAAAACGCCTGGAGGAGGAGTCCCAGCTAAGGCAGGTGCAGACGTGGGCAGGTGAGGTGCAGGGCAGGGCAGGGCCAGGGCCGGCATTCTAGGCAGAGGGCAAGGCAGGCGCGAAGGTGCAGAAACCCCCACTGTCGTGGGCACTGCGCACGGCTCTGGAAGGAGGGGCCCGACCAGGAAGGGCTGGGACTTTATCCTGAAGACTGAAAGCGGATAATACCAAAAGATTCTCATTCTGTAAAATTTCACCCTACAGATAGTGTGGAGGACGGATCCAGAAGGGAAAAGTCAGTAACCTAGGAGATAAACACGAGGGCATGAGCTAAGAGAATGGCAGGAACCCAGAGGGGAGGGGACAGCTCTGAAGGATCTTCAGGGGCGGAAATCACAGCCCTGGCTCGTCTGTGGCACAAAGGGGTGGGGACATGCGTATGAGGAGTTCTAAAATTTCTGATTTAGGTGACTGAGCGGAGACTGGCATCCGATGGGAAAAATCCAGGGGGAGTAGGATGATGGGTACGCAGATACGTTCAGTTTTAAACCTGTGGAAACTGCAAGAGTCTGTAGGAGTAAAGTGAAATATCCATCAGGCTGCTGGGTATGTTATGGATTGAATGTTGGGTTCCCCCCAAATTCCTATGTTGGAGCCCTAAGCCCCAGTGTGATAGGATTTAGATAGGGCACCTTTGGGAGGTAATTAGCTCGTGAGGGTGCAGCCTTCGTGTTGGGATTAGTTCCTTTATAAGAAGAGACATAAGAGACCTCTCTCTTTCTACCACGAGAGGACACAGCAAGAAGGCAGCTGTCTGCAAGTCAAGAAGAGAGTCCTCACCGGGAACCAAATTGACTAATACCCTGATCTTGGACTTCTCAGCCTCCGGAACTGTGAGAAATAAATGTCTGTTGTTTCAGCCACCCAGACTGTTGTATTTTAGTATGGCAGCCCAGTAGACTAATATAGTACATGAACAGAAAGTTCAGGAAAAAGGTCTGGCCTAAAGATAAATGTTAGTTGAAATCATAGGAAGTCATAAAAAAAACACCAGGGAGCAAGTCCAGAAGAAATTCCAACACTTAAGAGGTAGGAGCCTGCAAAGGGTGCCGAAAAGCATCTCGCAGGACCACAAGGGAAGGAGCGCAGGGTGGGAGTGCTCCAGGAGCTGTGGAAGGCGAGCACTTTGTTCCCAGGGGGGAGAGAAAGGGTGGCCCTTCAGTGACCCTTACTGGTAGTTTCTGGAAGGGCTGGCAGGGCAGCAGACATCCGATCACGGGAGGCTGGAGAGCTAATGGCAAGCGTGGGGAGAAAATAAGGAAGTAGACGGTGAGTACAGCCAAGTCCTGCAAGAAGCTTGGCTGCCATGGAAAGGAGAGAGATAAGGTCGGCCGAGGGGAGAAACAAGGACAAGGAAGGTTTGCTTTTGTTTTGTTTTTAAGACAGGAAAGACTTGACCTTATCTATCTGCACTGGGGACAATGTCAACATGTCTGCATAGCAGAAGATTTCACTGAAGATTCAGGAGTGTGAGACAACTGACCATTCAAGGTTCTGGAAGAGGTGAGGTGGGGGTGGAATGCAGAGGCAGGTGAAAGGGTTAATCTTGGACAAGAGAAAGCCACTGCCCACTGAGACAGAAGCCGGGGAGAAGCCAGGCTGCTGAATGGTGAAGCGGCCTGGCCAGGTGTGGGCAACACGAGTCTGGATCCAATCTGTGGATGGCAGTTTTCACCAGTGCTGTTCAGCGTCACAGGACTAAAACGAATAGTTCTGTTTTAATGCAGAATTAGGGTTTTGCCAGGCATTGGTATAGACAGAAGAATAAGGGGTTACGAGCTTAGTACAAAAGTGCACGAAATGGCTATTTTTTTGCCTCGAAACTGCAATAGTAACTTTAAAAGTAAATAACACTTACTATGCTCCAAGCACTACACTAGTTTAAGGGTTTTACAAGTAGGGGTTGAATATCCCTTACCTAAAATGCTTGGGACCAGAAGTATTTCAGATTTTGGATTTTGGAATATCTGCTTATACGTAATATCCTGGGGATGGAACCCAAGTCCAAACACAAAATTCGTTTATGTTTTATATGTATCTTATACAGCGTGAAGGTAATTTTATAAGATAAATCTATATATACATTTTAACAATTTTGTGCATGAAGCAAAGTTGGTGTATACTGAACCATCAGAAAGCAAAGGTATCAGGTGTGGAATTTTTCCTCTGTGGCATCATGTTGGCACTCAAGCAGTTTCAGATCTTGGAACATTTCAGATTTTGCATTTTCAGATTAGGGATGCTCCACCTGTGTTAACTCATTTATCATCAGAACCACCCTGAGAGGCGGTTACCAGGAGTGTGTGGGTATGGAAATGGGGAGATAGATGTAGGTCAAAGGATACAAAGTTGTAGATACACAGGATGAATAAGCCTAGATCTCACAACATGAGGACCCTAGTTAATAACATTGTATCGTATTCACGATTTTTCCTAAGAGATTAGATTTTAGGTGCTTTCGCCACATTAAAAAAAGTTTTATTTTTAAGAAGTTCTATTCTACCATTTCACACGTTGGATTGCCTGCAGCCGTAGGAGGAGGGTCGCCTCCAGGGGGACAGGATCTCTCCCAGGAAACCCTCTCCAGGAGTCACAGAAACAACACAGGGCACGGCAAGGCAAGCTGAACAGCAGTAGTGGCCCCACCTGGCTCTGAGCCCCAAAAACTGGCCAAACGCAGCTGCTGCTGAAAGATACAAAAGACAAATCTCCCCCAGGCTAGGGAATGGTAGAAAGAACAGAGGAGGAAAGAAAGGCCAGCACAAAGAGGAAAGAGAGAGGAGGCGCACACAATGAAAGTGAGTATCATTAAAAGCACTGACCAGACATCAAAAAAGACAGCAAAGCCTCTGCACTTTCCAATTCCTCAAGAGTAAACCAGTTACCTCTGCACAATAAAGAACCTGCCATCACATCAGGTGGGGCGGCTCCATGGAAAGATAAACACTGCATTAAATGAAAAGTTCCCAAACATGGAAAACGAGATTCCTATAAAAACTCATCAACCAAAAGTTCTACTCTGGACCCTCAAGGTGCCCCATTACAGAAAACAATCCTAGCAGGGTCGATAAATCCTTCTGGGGGAAGCAGTTACAGAAAGAAGAAACACATTCCTAGCAGTTTATAGACAGTAAAAAAAAAAAACGAGCAGGGCTTGAAAAGGAGGCGACCATGGAGCTGGGCAGCGAGCAGCCTTCCCTGGTAAGAAAGTTTCCAGTCTGGGATCCAAACGCTCACACTCAAGGAACGTTCGGCTGCATGGCCATGGCACCACACTGCAGCCAGAGGGCGCCCGATTCATCATTTACCTGTAGTAAAATCTTGGTATTTGAGACGTCTTGTCTAGACTAGCTCCCTCACTGGACAGATGAGGTCGTGTAGTCTGGAGTCAGCACTGGAAAACTCGCTAAGTGGCTCACTCTTGCTGGGGGCGTTTTATATCCTAGGCACTCTGCTGAGTTACATGCACTCTCTCACTACGCCGGACAGGTGAGAAAAAATGGAGGGAGAATGTGAAATTTGCTGAGGATAGCGGTAAAGTTGGGATTCAAGACCCGTTGTTCCAGTGCCAGAACCCAAGCCCTTGGTCACCTGTCTAGCCCACCGGTCCAGCCCACACCACACTGACTCTTCGCTTCTGTGATGGTTCGTTCCACATGGCAACTGGGCTAGGCCACAAGGGTACCAGTACCCAGACAGTTGGTCAAACATCATTCTAGAAGCTGAAGGTATTTTTAATACGAGATTAGCATTTAAATCAGGGGACTCTGAGTCAAACAGATAACCCTGCATAATGCGGATAGGGCTCATCCAATCACTGAAGGCCTTAACACAACAAAGACCAGCCCACCTGGAGGAAGAGGGAATTATGCCAACAGACAGCCTTTCGACTCACTCCAACTCTTCCCTGGGTCTCCAGCCTGTTGGCCTATCTTGCAAATTTTGCATTTACTAATCTTCCACAGCCATGTGAGCCAATTATTTAAAATCAACCCCTCTCTCTCTTTTTCTCTCACTCTCTCGCCCTCCATATATATCCCTAACACGATTTCCATCACCCCACCGGCCATATGCTCACTTACATGAGGAGGGGGGAGCCCTGCAGCTTCCTCTTCTCTGCAGGGATGCCAACATGGTTTACAGAGAGCGCACCCAACCCAACTTGACCTCTTGGAAGAGACACACTCAGTGCTCTCTTTGACAGCCTTTTTTTTTTTTTTTTTTTTTTTGAGACAGAGTCTCACTCTCTTGCCTGGGGCGAGTGCCATGGCGTCAGCCTAGCTCACAGCAACCTCAAACTCCCGGGCTCGAGCAATCCTACTGTCTCAGCGTCCCGAGTAGCTGGGACTACAGGCACGCGCCACCATGCCCGGCTAATTTTTTCTATATGTTTTTTAGCTGTCCAATTAATTTCTTTCTATTTTTAGTAGAGACAGGGTCTCGCTCTTGCTCAGGCTGGTCTCGAACTCCTGAGCTCAGAACAATCCACCCGCCTCGGCCTCCCGAGTGCTAGGATTACAGGCGTGAACCACCGCGCCCGGCCCCCTCTTTGACATCTTAAACCTTAAAGAAACTTTACTGGGCCCGACGGGTTTTCCTAAAATGGACCCAGATGTTTCTACATGTAGAATATCAATTATATTCTTCTTAGGGAGAGTGGTACATGGAAGACACCAAGCAGCTGAGGTTTCATGTACATTAATATGATTTGGGAAAATTATCTCCAAAAGGGTAACAAAAAGGAACAGTAAACATAGCTGGGTAGGCTCACCATTTCAACACTGACCATCTGTGATGGCCGAAAGCGTGTAACTATGCTGGGCTCCACCTGTAGCCGTGGTCACCGTCACTATCATCTCATCAATTCTCTGCTTAGCCTTCTGGTCTCACCTCAATTCTACCTACTCCCCCATCCCAAGTGTCATCATTCCTTACTAAGGGGGCTGTTTAAAAGCCACTCCCTGTTGAAATCTCTACCCGATCTCCATGTTCATTTTGGCATACAGTAAGCATTTAATAAATGGTTACTGACAAGGACTAAAACACACGCACTCCTTGGCCACACTCACTGACTGTTTATTCAACAAGTATTGGTTGTGCTAGGAAATGCCCACCCTCCCAGAGCTCGCACGCCACTAAAGATTCAAGACACTACACTATATGTCTGGTACAGAGTCGGATAAATGTTAATGTTAACAGCATCAGCCAAGAGTGGAGAGAACATAGGAACCCAGAGGGGGGAAAAGTATTTAAATTATCTGGAAGGGGAAGGGAGGAGAATGGGAGAGTGGGAGCTGGAAGTCGGGCCTCCCAGAAGACACAATGTCGGGCCTGAAGGATGAGTAGGACACCTGCATGGAGGTGAGCACAAGGACCCTTGGCAGAGGGAACAGCATTCTCAGTGGCTGGAAGGTACATGTTACCGTACACCTGAGGCAGGAAGGAATTCAGGGTACAAGGGCTGAAAGAAAAGGCAAGGAAGTGATCCCCACGGAACCCCCACTGACTCCCCAGAGAGAATCCTCCACGGTGTCCCAGCAAATCACATCAACCCACCCCACCCAGCAGACCACTGCAGGGGCTGGGGGTGCAAGAAAGGAGTAGCTCCCACTGCAAGTGGGAAATAAAATCTGCCCCTCGGTGTTGTCTATATGAAATGCTATCCACGCAGGTGTTCTCTCTAAAAGTCCGAACCATGTAATTCTGACCTCTCTGGCCAGCAGCTGAGGTAGGCTCTGATTAGGTACTTGGAGATGAGATCAAGCTCCTCAGACAGGAGTCCTGGGATAATAACCGTGTTCAGGCACTCAAGCTCTGGCACCCTCCCCGTGCCCAACCCCTTTCACGCCAAGAGTTAATTGGCTTCACCTGAGACAATGCTCGTTCCTTTTTGGTTAGAATTTCTGTGTATACATGGATACCGGCTGCCACTGCGACTGTGGGTTTCTATGGGCCCAGAGGGAATCACTTTACTTCTCTCTTGGCTTACTCACTTTTATTAAATAGTGGCACTGTTACTAATGCAAGCACCTCAGTGATCTTGACTGAGATGAAAATAATGTTGTGTTTAAAATTTATGACTATTATATATCCAAAGTCCAAAGGTTATAAAAGTATAGTGAAAAGTAAATCTTCCTGCACCCTGGCCACCCAGGTCATTTTTCCAGAATGAACCACAGTTACCAGTTTCTCGTGTACTATCCTGGAGCTATTCTATGCATAATAAACATGGGGGAGGATGTGCATGCGTGTGTACGCATAAATACCTACATATACACACACATTTACATCTGTATTTTTAATATAATTGGTAGCACTTCATATCTAGTTCTAAACCTTGATTTTTTTAAAAAAAATACCTTGAAGATGGCTTTATATCAGTTCAGGAACCTACTCATTCTTAATGGTTGTGCAGTATTCCATTATTTGTACTGTAATTTATTTAAAAGTCCCCTCTTGCACTTTCTAATCCTTTGGTTTTATAACAAATTCTTTGCTACATAACCTTATATATGCATCCTTTCACACATGCATGGGCCTACATTTAGGACAAATTCTTAGAAGGAAATTTGAGAGTAATTTGGGGGTAAAAGTCATGTGAATTTTCAAATTTAATAATTTCCACATTGTCTTCCATAGGGATTCTACCTCTAAACCATACACTAAATTAGCACACACATCTGGGTCTATACCGGAGTTTCTATTCTGATCCATTCAGGCACTTATTCTAGCATCAATTTTACCTACTGTAAGTACAATTTTACCTATTATAGCTTTATTATGATTTTATATCCAGAAATCCACTCTTCTGTTGTAACTCATCTTTTCCAAAATTTTTTGTATTCTTGTTTTAAAAAAATTTTTACACATTTACTTTAAAATAATAGCTAACATATTTAGTGCTTACTATGTGCCAAGTGCCAGACTCAGCATTTTAAATGTATCAGCTCATCAAATTATGACAATAATTCTATAAAATAGACACTACTATTATTATTGTTTCAGAAGAGGAAACGAAGGCACAGAGAAGTTATAGAACTTGCTCAAGATCACACAGCCAGTGACAGGGGCAGCAAGGATGCAAAGTAAGAGTCTGTTCTCCCATCCACTTTGCAAAACTCAGCTGCAGAATGAGATTTATTTTGGTGTTTCTAACTTTCTGAGATGGGCCCTTAATTCATTTGACTTTCATGATTTGTCATCTATTCATGTAAATAATTAAACTTTTGGATTTTCCTCTGAGCCCTGTTTTAGCTGTGTCCCATACGTTTTGAATACTACATCTTACCGCAATGCTTCCTCTGCTGTTAGAAATCTGTATTCTCACGTTAAATTTAGAGATGAACAAAGGAAAAATAAACATTTTTATGATGTTGAGGTTTCCCATCCAAGAATAGGGCATGCCTTTTTCCATTTGCTTGAGATTTTTTCATATAAAATATACCCATTTTTATTGTGATTATTTGTAAGTATCTTTTCAAATTGTTATTTTAATGAATTTTTTTTTCTTCCACTATGACTTCTAACCAGCTGTTGCTGGAATATATGAAAACCACAGATACCTGTATGTGATATTAAGCCTGAATTCTATTATTTCTAATAGTTTTCAGTTTGTTTTCTTGAGTTTCACACATTAAAAGTTAACATAACTATTAATTTTTACTTGTTCTTTTTCTTGCTCATACTTCTTTTGTATTTATTGTTAAATAATAGAGATAAAAGACCTCCTTGTCTCACTCCTGACTTTTAATGAGACTTAAAAATTGGGGATATTGAAATCCTATTCACATTGAGTGTTTACAGAACTACAGAAGTTAGAAACTGGAAAAAACCAAACTATTTAGGTAACTGTAAATGTATGTTCTTTCTAATGTGTTCTATGGTGGTATTTTTTTTTACTGAAATTTTCTTTGAGGTCAGATTGGGTAGCAAAGCAGCTCTACCTTCAGAAAGTGTTCTCTGATATCAAGCTTTTAAATGCTTCCTCATTTAATAATTTAAACATCTTTAATTTGTTATAAAAATAACATAGTACTTAAAGAAAATTTGGAATCTAGAGAGAAACAGAAAAAAACGAAGTGTTTTGTAAGTGAATCAATACTAGCCTGGGCTTGGGAGGGAGATCCGCCAGCCCACAGTGTGGGTATGTGCCCCTCCATCTGCATCGCAGCCACCACGGTGCCTACCTGGGTCCCCTGAGCTGTTGCTGTTCCTCTCACTGTCCCCATCTTCCTGGCCATCTGCGTTCTGCTGCGTGTGCTGCAGGCTCAGCTTGTGGCAGACCTCAAAGGCCTGCCCCACCGTCCGGACGATTCGCATAGCTTGGCTCTGGGAAGGAGAGAGGAGAAGAGTGAAGGATGTGGAGACTCCATGAGGACACAAGACTGGATGGGACGGGTGAGGCTGTGTGAGGGGAATGGGGACAGAAACCCACAAAGCCAGCAAAGAGATGAAAAAAACTGAGGTTTTTCAGATGTGCAAATACTATAAGCACAAACAAGAATATGAAGACATTTTCCTCTCCTGAAATACTCCAGAAAATAGAAACTATCACCACAGTTCTGAAATGGTCAGTCAACGGACAGGACAGATAGCAAATACACCAACTCTGGACTCAGCCCTAATTCCTCCCTCCCGAGTGTAACAAAGCCGTCAATATGCTTTAGAATCTTTTGCCAACCACTATCAAATGTTCAATGGGGTCCATCAAACCAAAAGGAACTCAGCCACCTTATTTTTTATTTTTTGCTGCTACACATGTTGGGTTTCCCTGGAGCTCCTGCAGACCCAGGGCTGTGGTGACATGGGGCTTGGAAGCCCTGGCCTAAACAGCAAGACCAACTGGACCTCAGCATCCAAGGCCCCCGGAACCCCACAGGCAGCCAACTAAACCTAAGGGGGGCCTTTCCAGGTCTAACTCCAAAGATGTCACTCCCTTGAGTCTGTTCTGTGCTCTCTTCCTTTCTTTCATTTTGCTATTTAACCCTTTCCTTTAAGAGCCCAAGAAGAGAGCCCGACCCTAGCTCCCAGAACTCCACCACTTAACCGGGAGAGGGGAGGGAGGCCAAAGAAACCTGTTCCTAAGCGGAGCCTTAAGCAACCCAAGCAGTCTAGGAGGAAGAATCCAACGCAGGGGTTCCAGGGCATGGTCTCAAAGGTGGATAACTGATGATAACTTGATGATCAGTCAGCTTTTGCTTTCTTTCAAGGATAAAAATGAGTAAAATGTGAAATAGTTTTAGAGCTCAGGCTCCTCAAGCATCCCTACCACCACAGGCTGTAGTTTATATAATCTAATTGTGACTGTCACCCTGTACTCAAGTCTAACATTAATCATGTTTTAGATGGTCTGACTGTAGGTCAGCCGTGACCTCCTCGTGACACCACAGAAGTCCATTGATCACATTCAAAACCCCCAAAGTCACGTCAGCAGTCAAGCAGAGCTTCTCATCTGCATGAGACAGCTGGTATCACATCAGCAAACTCATGTCCAGTGTTTTGGTAAGCGTAAAAGGCCTTGCTGGGGGTAATAAAATGAGCCACCTTTATGCTTTTTAAAATATTAAAATTAGCTCATATTTCTCCTTACTATCTTCATGAACCCCTAGGGACCTCGGAACCCCATAGATGGAACTATTGCTCTGGTCCATTCTCTACTGGGTATAACTTCCTAAACTGCTATCCTTGCTGTCTCCTCCAGCCTGGTCTCATATCAATGTTCCTTCTTTTTACTTCAGGCCAGAGCATCCATGTTAATAATGAAGAGGTATCTTGGCCAAATCCTCACCCACGTGTCTACTTCAGATCTCAGTCTACTTCCTCAACTCAAGCCACCTCCTAAAAGTAGCTGTCTGATAGCTCAGACCACTCTTAGCCCATTATACAAACTCCAGAGATATTCCCCACCAGTCCCTCACCTGGAACATCCTGACATTTCTGGGTGGTAAGAACCTTAAGTGAAGCAGGAGGAGACAGGTAACTTCCATGGGGTCCCCCATCACCCAGTGGTGGATCAGAACCTCTATCCTCTATGTCCATCCTTAATGTCCTTCTGTGTCCACAGAGTAGGCTCAGGCCTCTTCTCATACCACAGGCTTGCAGAGTCTAAGAGGCAGCTGTGCTGTCTGCACAGGAAGCTGAGAAGCAGTCGGCATCAGTCCCGAGCACGAAGCACCCACCCTTCACGGTCCCAAAACATACAAAAAGGTGTGATTTGGAGGGCACAGTCCCTAACAAACCTGGGCCAAGAACATCCCAGCTTTCTAAATCTCCTTTGGTGGTCACACTGTGCTCTAGTTAGAAGACTGAGCCAGGAAGCTCAACTCTTGGGTAAAAAAGGAGAAGAAAAGTCTGCTCTACCCAAAAGTGTTATTCCCATGGTCCTCTCCTCAGATATTTTTATTCCTTATTCCCTTTACGAGAATAAGGGCAGACTACCTACGGTTAATCTCTCACAGCAAAGCTCATCACTAGCTTACCAAACCTTAGATACGGCTTCATTCTACCTACCAAGTATATCCAGCATCCATTACAGAGAACCCCTCTTCTCTGACTCTTGGAATTTCTCTCTAGGCATCTTTATAAGTGGAAAAAGTAAGTGTTTTAGGTTCTAGAAATAAAACCTAAATGGTTTTAAGTAGAAATGATTTACAGAGATTGTTTAATTCTATTACTTTCTTATCTTACATGAATTAATCTAGATATTGCAAACTGAATAAATGTCTGCAAAGACTGAATTAGTCTCTTGCAATCTGTATCATTCTCAGAGCACAGATCCAGCTTCTCTTTTTTTAAAATACACAGTTATACAGAAAATACCAAATTCACTATTGTGTTTGTTGCTATAAAATCTCAGGTTTTTCCTAAGGAGGAAATGGTACAAATTCCACCATCTCTGTAAATCACAGACACTTCCCTTAACTGGCTTTAAAGATGATATTAAAAATTTAAAGGTCTTCAAACATATATCCCTGGTCTATGGGATTAGACAGGGGGTACGGATCAAATTTCTAAACTTGCTCAGATTTAAATAAGAAGATGGAGTTGGCGAGGAATGACTTCGCAGAAGACCTGGCATTTCTCATGCACCACAAGATTACAAATGGACAATGGGATGCACTCAGAGCTGAGCATTTTAAGAACCTAGATTCTGGCTCAACTCTACAACGTGCTACCTTTATCAAGGACAGATGTGGGGAACACACCCACAGGTCCAAACAACTATTTATAAGCCCAAAATAGTTGCAAGGGAGTAGGCTGGTTTTAATGCTTAATATTTATGCTACTTCATTTTTACATTTTAGTCCATTTACTAAGATCAGCAATCAACTCTGACTTCTATCTGATTCCCCTGAAAAAGTAGAAAAGCAGACTTCAGGTGTACTGGTCCCGCCTTGCCCATGTTGGAAAGGGCATCCCGCTCCTCAGCCTCCCATTTCCTTGATCACAGATGTTCTCTATAATGTTCCTGGAACTTCACTGAAAAAGTGAATCAGTGAGGTCTCTCTCTATAGCATCTCCTCTGTCACACAGGGGAATAAACATATGGATAACATATATGATAACACCTCCCACAGTGCTCAGCATATAGTAAGTGCTCAAGAAATGTTTTATTCTGAATATGGAATTCACTGCACCAAAAGGCAATTAAGGCAGAAAACAAAAAGTTGTGCAGTAAAGGTGGGATTATTAACAATAGAAACATAGAGACACCAAAGGGAACACCTCATACATACGTATGCTGGCATCGAAAGGGCTATTCCACCCACTTCCTCCCCGACGGCACCAGAGGGAAACTCCTGGGCCAAATGGATCTTTGGTCTGAGCTAGCATGATGGTTTCTATACATGAGGAAAATTGTTGAATAAGAGTTCTAGTTTTTTTTTTTTACATTCAGTGCTAAATGGTTTCATTTTGATTTATGCTTTACTCCTCTTTAATGTGAAGGCCGTATTTCTATTCACAGTAAAAGG
This sequence comes from Indri indri, assembly GCA_004363605.1. Lineage (NCBI taxonomy): Eukaryota > Metazoa > Chordata > Mammalia > Primates > Indriidae > Indri > Indri indri. Next base: position 23,175 of record RJWJ010003044.1, on the reverse strand, counting down.
ACACAGTAGCACATTTTATGAAGAGCCCTCTGCACTTGAATACATAATCAAGTCGCCCCATCTGCTTTACAGAATGACGACAGGCACGTAAAAGAACTGCCCTTCCCATCTACCACTCTAGGAGTCAGAAGGGGCTGGGTGGGTCTACTCATAAATGGCTATGTGAGTTCAGATGCCCCCTGACCCTTTAGGCTCTCCTTCCTTCACCAGCGAAGTCTACCTTTAGAGGATTCTATATGAGAGGCTTACTAGGGGGGCAATTACTTGAAGGTGGCTAGCAGGAGCAACCTGTGCCTGGCAGGGGCTGTCCCTCCCACCATCTGCTCTCTGCACAACCATGTCGGCTCCTGCCTGCTAGGCCTACCCTACTTGGTCATCCTGCCTTCTGCCTGCCACCCCAGAATGCAAGAATCAAACGTGCCGGGACTTAATAGTTAATAAGCCACGTCTGAACCCAAGAGAGAGAGAGAACTCTGGTAAAGAGAAGCTTCGAAAAGAACCCCTTCCAGAGATTTTTATGAACACTTGTCTTTGGGTCTCCCAGGTCACACTGAAGCAGTTACTCACATTTCATGACCACAAACAGGTCTTTGGAAACCAAAGTGGAGGTTTAAAGATTAAAGGCAGTGAAGTGCAAAGAATAAACAAGTGGGACATCCGGAAGGCGGCCTTTTCGAGTTCTAAAATCTGGCCATTCTCTGGAATTTACTAAATTTTTTTAAAGCATCATTATATCACATTATTTCTGTACAAATCAAGTTTAGTTTTACATAAGCCCCTGAAAGAGCTTTGCCACATGGATCAAATCTTCCTGTCTAAAAGCCATTTTCTATTAGCAGCCCAAAGCGCGTGTACCCTCTTGGTTGTCAGGATTAGGCTAGATATGGTTGCTTTGATGTTTTCAAAGCTGGAAAGGGATGTCTAACCTCAGAGTGGCTCTCAGCTGCAGATGGAGAGCACTGAAGCTCGTGGAAGTGCCAATTACAGGCAATTTAGTGAAAACGGGGCTGGAAAGGAAGCTGTCTTAGAACCATATACCACTTACCTTTGCCACACACAGCAATGATTCTTTAAACCCCCTCCTTTTCACGTTGACATAGCTCTCTCTCCCCGGCCCCCAGGACATCCCTGGACCTAGCACAAAAGTCAAGATGCAATGAACAGCTGTTCTCTTTAGCACACCTAATGGGGGTATCCACTATACACCTAGCAGGTGTCAATATTTGATAAATTGCAGCAGTGGTCATGAAATTAACACTGTATTCTCAGTGAGTGTGGGTTGTATACTCAAAGGCAGACAAAAGCCTGCAGTGGTAGCTTTAGGAAGATGGAAATCAAAAGGTTGATGCCTACACTTCACTGGCCCACAGAAAAGTTATGGTCCATCATGATTTTATTTTCTTCCATCCAAGTACTAACCAGGCCTGACCCTGCTTAGCTTCTGAGATCAGACGAGACAGGGTGTGTTCAAGGTGCCATGCCCATAGACTATGATTTTATTTTCTGTTCTCCTTCTCAGTGACCTTGCTGTTAGCTGGTCCTATAAATTTTGGGAATCTTTTAAGCACTATATACACGTAAAAAATGATTATTAGTCTTATTCTGTAGCTGATATAATAAATAATCTTGGGCACGGTTCTGAATTTCATTGCCCTGGAAAAAGCTCTCTATTTCACAACTTATGAAGAGAATTAAAGGAATCATCAGATAAGCAAGGTAAGTAGAGAGTATAAGCATAAAATGCAAGATGACGATGATGATGATAATGACGATAATAAGATGAGAAAAAAGAGAAGGCAGGGCACACATCTTGCAAGTAAGGTTCTTTATTAGTCTACCAGCTCTCCAATCTACTATGGTTACTGCTCCCCCCAGTATATTCTGGGCACTCGGGATTTGCCTGGCAAGTGCTTCTGAGTTCCAGGGAATTGAAGTCCATGAAGTCAGGGGCAGGACAGCTCACAGATTTACAGTTCTCATCTATCACAGCAATAAAGTACAGTTGTCCTTATCTCGACCTTAACTACCACAGAATCTCAACAAAAATAGAACTGAATGTCATATTTCTTTAACATGGATTTTTCTGAACCTTAGTAAAAGATTTAGCTCACATATATCAAATGATTGCAATCTACGGAATTTACAATGCTGAAGCATGAAAATATTTATATTTGGACTTCTACATACAGGAAGATCCAAGGTGCTGAGGCTCTGAAATGTTAGATAGGTTAGGTTTGTGTCCAACAGGTTATTCAGTGACCTTGATAGTATAATTTGATTGAGACAATACCTTAGACATCAGAATATTGCTCAGTATGAGGAAAGTTTAGTTCCAAAGCAGGTGTGACTTTCAACACTGACAGCGTATACTGCATTGTAAAGTTTCCAGTAGACTTCTGGTTTTTTCCTACTTCTCTGCTAGTCCATGAAACATAGTACCATAGAGGAAAGAAGGATGAGTTATAACCTCAGCGCAGTCAGTAACCAGATGAGTGACCATGGACAAGTTAATATACCTTTCTAAGTATTGATCTCCTCATCCATAAAGAGAGAGATTTGGACCAGATGAGTTTTGAGACCTATGATTTCTATATTTTGCCTTCCCAACCCAACCCACAGCTATAAAAACAAAACAAAACAAGCAAAAAAAAAAAAAAAACAGCTCAGTTTAGGACTTTCCAATCTTTCACCTCTTAAGCTTGACCAAGCAAGTGACTCACGCATTAGCATATGGCTGTCATCATCATTCAAAATCCATTGCAAACTCTAAAGGACAGTTAAATTTCACAGCTGTGGCCCCCAATTTCATGGTGACAGCTTTATAGGAGGAAATGACTTCTCCTACCCAAACCAATTGGGCTGTGATTGCAGGCAAAATTATTTCAAGGAGCTGCCCGTGACGATAATGGGGAGATGCCTGCAGCTCCTGTTAATCACCAACACTTCACGCACAGATGCGCTAATAAGTACAGTCACTCTTAATCAGGGCAGACAGCCACATCCTCCTGGGGCTAGGAGAAAATGACAGGAGGGTGACATCCACTCCACAGGAGAGGTCAAAAGACCATGCAAGAGGCTTCTCAAGAGGCAAAAGGCCTTGCAAATGAAAGGTATCATTATATCCCCCAAGGAGGGGAAATGAGGAATGCCCATACTGTTAGGGAGTGTCTCCAGTGGATGCTCTTAGCTGGGAAAAGGCCCACTCCCATCCCTCCCTCTAGCAGGAGTCTGAAGAGTGCTAGGACTCCTCTACCACAATCCCAGCAATCCTTCCCAGTCATGGAGAATTTGTTCCTGAAAGATCAGATCACTTCGCACATAACAATCAGCATTCCTGAGATGCCTTCCATGATTTGATGGCTGGAGAAACTCCAGTCCAGAGAGACTCATGTGTCTTTTACATAAGCTTCTTGTAACAGGTCTTCGTGGCCAAAATCCTGGACTGGGAAGCAGGAAGTCCAGTTTTAGTCTTAGTGGCATCACTGATTCACTGTGTGACCAGAGTAATTTACTTCCCTGGGCTCTTTCTTTCCACGACTATAAAGTGGAGTCACTATTGACCATACAAGAATACTAGGAAGATAAAGGAAAACCTATGTCAAAGTGATTTGGGCCATTCAAAGTTAAGAAGCTCTTCATACCCACATAATGATTACAGTAGAACCTGGTTACAAATTGGTCTTGGAAAACAAAGCTACTCCTTAGTTATGCAACTTCCTAATGAGCCAAGGACAATAGTATAATGGAGTAGTTAAGAGCGTGAGCTCCAGAGACAGACCTTCTGGGTTCAGTTCAGTGCTGACTCCACTATTTATGGGTCCTTACCCAATTTATGTGCCTTCAGTGTCCACTTTCTCATCTACAAAACGAAGAGCACAATAGTACCTACCTCGCAGGGTGGCTGTGGGAATGAAATAAGACAATTCATATATAGCGCTTAGAACAGTCTCAGGCACATAGCAAGTAATCAGAACAGGTTAGATATTATTCGACTTAATATAAGGCTAGAACTTAGATAATCTAGAGTAGTAGAAGAATAACAGGCACCACATTATATTCCTGCAAATTTTGCTATCTACCTTCTGGTAAAAGCCCAACTGAAAAGAATCAGCTCAAGGTCAAAATCCTCAAGGCGGGAACCATATTGGGCTATGTGTGTGACTAAAGGAAGATCCACAGGTACAGAATAACAATGGCAGGGAGCAAGCTATAGGGGGGCCCTCTACCAGGAAAGCTGAGACAGCAGACCCACATTCTCAACCAACAGGAGAGGCAGCCCCTTTCCCCACCATGAGCTGTAGGGTAAGGATGGGGACACCAGCATTCAAGGCCTGTCATGAGAAACGTGCCATGGGTGTGCACACAGGGGACATGACACGATGTGAACCAGCAATAACCAAAGCTCTGACCACAGCAAGGAGCTCAGATGAGGTTTCTCTACACTATGATCAATACCAGGGCCCTGTACAACACCCAGGTATGTTGGTTTCCAGTCAAAAGCTCTCCCCATTGACTTCCAAAAATCCAGAAACATCTCTTCAAGACACGTTTACTCAGAGTCTATACTCCTCTCCTTCTCACTTCTTTTAAGTATTCCTATGATTTTCCAGTTAAAACTCCTTCCCAAACCAAATTATTATCTCTCAAAACCAGAAGTGATTTAAGAAAAAGTAAATCGCCACGTTTGGAAAGCTAACCAGGATGGCGAACAAAACCTCGCAGGCATGTTCCCCGACTCTCCCCGACTCAGCTTCCTTTGGGAACAATTCGCTTATCTTTTCTGGCTTGGAAACTGGCCTCCCCACCTACAGTTCAGCAGCCCCAGGGCTCACAGCCCAGGCTGAATGGAAACGAGTCCCTCACCTGCCTGGCCACAGGCCTGCAAAGGCCTGAGAACCTGCCCTACGAAGAGCTACAGTCTCAGTAGGTGAGGGTGAAAGGCACGCAGAAAATAGAAGAGCCAGAGATCAGAATTAGCTCTGAGAGCTATGAGACATAGGAAAAATTTGATATGATAGGGAACCAGATAATTACTCCTAATGAGAAAGCAACTCTGTGCTTCACTTCAAGATCAAAGTTGCAAGCAGGCATTGCTCTTAGGCTCAGGTCTTGGCAGAAGAATGGGATTGCCCCTGCTATGTTTGTATTGCTACATTATTAGATCCAATGGCAAAGAAAATATAATGGTCTCCCTTATCTAGGTTTCTTGCTCAAAATTCTTTTGTTCTGCGTGTCTCCCTGGTTCTAGGCAGTGCCTAATCACTGGAACTTGGGCAAGTTATTTAATCCCTCTGAGCCTCTATTTACTCATCTGTAAAAATACGGGTGAAAATTACCTGTCTTATGTTTTTCACTGTACTATATGGATAAAATAAGAATAACTATTGAAGCACTTGGTAAATGATAATGTGTTATTTGTAACTTTAATAAATTCCAAGGTCCATGTGGTCCAGTTTACGTACAAAACTAAAGTCAGAAACACAGTCAAACACTCAAAATCAATTAAAAGGGATTCCAGTCTTTAGATGCATCTGTCAAAGAACATTACAGATGATCTAATTCATAACTCTCAAAAGAACTCTGTATTTCCTGTCTCTCCTCCCCAGGTCCCCCACACCTCAAAGCTGCATAAGAGCCTTTCAATCTCCAAACCCTAAACTCTCTCATCCCCAGCTCCTACAGCTGTTCTTTCTCTCTTCTTCCTACGCCTCTTCCTATCAGTTCTGTATTGTGCAGCTCAATTTAGCCTCACTTATATATTTTTTTTTCTCTCTCAACTGTACTATTATCTAGAAAGTGAAGTCTGGCAACTTACCTTTGATTTCCCTCCCACTTTCCATCCAATTCTATGATGTGCATTTTCAAAACCTGGAACAGGGTGGGTAAGGACGCAAATCTCCTTATAGGAAGAGGCTAAGTCAGCAAAGCATGGCTCTCTTTGTGGAGCTAGGGTGGGGTACGGGACACATCAACAAATCTTGACCCTGTTGTGTATTGTATTATTTTTGTTATCCCCACTTGACAAGGGATCTAAGAATCTATCACAGAGGCTTTAGGACATAAGATGTCACGTATCATTCAAAGGAAAAATAGGCAGGAAGAGGGCTGGAAGTCCTCCTAGGAAGCCAGGCCTAGTAGTTTGTCTCTAGTAGACCAATTAGGGCCCTTAGAGGCCTAAACAGTGTTTTCCAAAATCTTTTCTGCAGAAAAATAGTTCCCAGGACATGAGCACACATTACATAGAAAAGACATGGTTCCCTGGCAAAATCAGTTTGAGAAGTACTGGGTTAAACAAAGTTAAAGGGGTTTCTTTAACTTCAGGACTCCTTGGCAATTTAAATCAGGTAGTTTTATTAATAACGAGGAACATTTTGGATGATAAATGTTTTCCAGAATATATTTTAGGAAATGCCGGTTTTGACTATCCTCCTTATTTTATAGACAAGGAAGCTGAGACCTATTTTATAGACAAGGAAGCTGAGACCTGCATAACATCACTTAGGGTTCCAGTGGAGAGGTGGGTGGAGCTAGGTTTCATTTTCCTAACCCCCAGGTTTCTCAAACCCCAGTTTTGTGTGTTAGACTCCTGGAGGAATGACAGAAGGAAGCCTCTACAAAACTCTAAAAGTTGCATTTATTCAAGTATCAAGGTTGTCATATCAAAATAATCACCCAGGACAACCAACATCACAAACTAAGTCTAAACTAGATTCCATATGTCACATTTTGTAGCCCACTGATCAACACACAAAATTATGATGAAGGATCGCCTTAGTAATGGCAATGCTTTCTTCCTACCACAGGCTGAGGTGAGCATCATTCCTGGTGCTGTCTACCTGCTCCTGTTCCAGAACACTTACCCAATGGCCAAACCCTCTCCAATTGTCTGTATGTAACTAAGTACAAAGTTCGGATGAAACGAAAAGAGAATTTCATTATACAGGAGCAATGACAGACAACCAAGATAGTTCTCCCTTGCCTGGCCTTACAACAGTCACCCCCAAACCTTCAAGGGGGAGATGGGCCAATGTCGGGGATGCTCTGGGATCCATCAGAGGAAAATAATAGATGACCAGTGACTTTCCCTTTACCTTCTTCTTGGATTTAAAGACGTTACACCTGAAGATATTGCTGGCACCATCTCGAGCGATATAGCTGAAGATCTTCAAGTCTTGGGAATCATGAGAGACGTAGAAGATCCTAGAGGAAGAGCAACAGAAAAATGCACTGAAAATGGCATTAGGTTCAACTATCCAGGCAGGACATCTCTATGTAAGGACACTCTGAAGACACAGCTCATTAAAGCCAAGTTATTAAAGCAAGTCTTCCTCCTATGGGGTCAAAAAGCCACAATTCAGGAGGCACTTTCAACAGGCACCACACACACACTCCTGGGAGTGACTTCCAGATTTGGAAGAGTGGGCAGGGGACCCACACTAATACTAGCCCTCTCCTGAGGTGGCACACCTGTCCTGGAAACTTGAGTGTTAGGAGGAAAAATCATTCCCATCCTCATCAGAGCAATAAACCTGCTTCTCACCCAGAGAAACACACACAAATTTCCTGATGCCTGTTTAGAGTTAGGGAACCAGCAATGCTAACCTAATGCTGGGAGAGACCAGGACACTTCTCTTTTGTTACTGTAGGTCCCTTGGTGATGGTGACCCCACTTCCTGTCCCCCTCTGCCAGGACCACAGCTTCCATGCATTCCTTACGTGATTCAACCAATGCCACAAGGTGCACACTGTGGGCCAGGCACTACCCCAGCGGCTGGGGAGGCAGCAGGAACAGGACAGACAGAGCCCCTGAGCTCGCAGGGCTTACATGAGGTGATGTCAATAAATAAATAGAAAATAAGTGCTATGAGGAAAAATAAGGCAGAATAAGAAACGGAGCATGATGGAGACTGCAATTTTAGACAGAGTGGCCAGGAAGGTCTCACAGACAGGCAGAGATCCGAGTGATGTGAGGGGGTCAGTCACAGAGATACCTGGGCAAACACACTGCAGGAAGCAGGAACAGCAAGTTTGCAAGCCCTGGTTTAAGTGGAGCGAGTGTGGTCAGCGGCAGGGTCATAGAAGCAGCCAAAGACCAAAATGCACAAGGCCTTGAAGGACACGGCTTATATTCTAAAAGAGATGAAGCATCAGAAGGTTTTGAGCAGAGGGCTGCCTTCTTTATGCTTTAAACCAAAGGACCATTCTGGCTGCTTGGGGTGGGGAGTGGTAGGGACAAGGGTAGAGGCAGAAAGAAAGGCTGGGAAAAGGGGAAAAATTATAAGCAAGGCTCTATTGGCTGAGCCTTAAGTGGACAGGGAGCCACCAGAAGCTCCAGGTCTGACTGCTGTCGGCAGGAGGTAAGGAAGGGAGGCTGCAGTGGATGCAGCAGGGGAATTAGTTGGGGCAATCTAAGGAGAGTGTTGTTCTTGGTAAATACCTCGGGGAGGCTGCATCATTTTCATAGAACATTTTTTCTCAATAACAACACTGGTAACTTTCATGCAAGGATTTAACAGGCCTGGTTTATTTTACTGTAAGTCAGTGCTGTGTAGCAGAAAGAAAATGGGATTTAGAGTCTATAACTTTACCTACAACATTGCCACCTATGGCAAGGTAAGCTATAGAACCAGTGACAGATGCTCAGTTTTGTTACCTGTAAAATGGGACTATTAATAGTAACACCTTGCGGGACCGAGAGATAAAATATTCAATAAAGTGACTTTTTTTCTCCATATTGATGTAATTAGTCTAGTAACTGAGATTCTCACCATAGGATTTCAAGCCTAAGAGAGACAGTCAAAGGAAAAGTGGGCACAGAGAGAACAATACTGGAAAGAAACCCAAGTTTACCTTGGGGACCAGTTTTTTGCTAAACTCTACTAGAAGTCATGTCAGTACATCTCCCGTGTCTACCAACTCTAAATCATCCTGAAATAGAAGTTGTTATGCTTGTTTAGTGTGGCTTCTAAGAAAGCTAATCTAACATTATCAGGCCTACAGAGTCCCCAGATCCTTCTAATGAGCCGAATTGTCCTCCTAACATCAAAGGGACAAGCCAACAAGTGTACCTTGGCATCTCCTGCCTGAGCTCCAGGCCCATCTGGCCAACCCTTCTGGACATCTCCTCCTGAACGGCCCTGAAGCTTCTCAAATTCATTGCGCCCCCAACTGAACTCATCGTCTTCCCCGTAATTCTCCAAGCAAACGTGGCTGCCTTTCTCCCAAGCCTCGCCTTGATGAGGCGACGTATCTATGCGAGCCGGAAACCTAGATGTGACTTCCTTGATGCCGTCCTCCAATGCTCCTTAATATCCATCACTCATGGCCAAGTTCCCTGCAGCCTCCCTCCCTGGTAAGTCTCTGGTATATATTTTTCTCTTCAACTCCATGGTACCTCCTTAGTTCTCATTTTTCACCTGGATGTTTTCATCCTCTAAACAGTGCCTCTCTGCTTCCTAGCTCACCTATTGCAAACCCGCTTTCTAGATTATAAGCAAAGTGATATTTTTAAAAACCAATCACGTCTCCTTCTTAAAACCATCCAAAGGCTTCCTAATGCCTTCAGTACAAAGTCCGAACTCCTTAGCATGGAACATCTACCTTTCTGCTGTCCTCTCTCTCCAGAGCCTTGACCTATATAGGCCTGCAGAACTAGTTGCATTGATCTTTCTGCCCTTAGCTACTGCTGTGAACATCCTTGGCATTTTCTAAGACTTGGTTCAGAGAAGGATTCTCTTCCCTTCAGCAGTCTGAGCTGCTGAATCCCCTTGGGCTCAACTTTGCCATGGCATGTATCCCACAATATGATGTTTATAGCTGTGCCCCTTGAAGGAACAAGGAGCACATCCTGGTACCCCTATAATACCAGCACAGTGACTGGCACATGGGGGGCTCCTCATGCCTGCCTAGGAGGGAGGGAGGGAGGGAGGCATTCCTGCTGTCATTAATAAGCAATTATAATGCGGTCTGCCTGGCTATTCATTTTCCCCACAGGAAGTCAGGTCCAGTTAGTTCAGATGCATGACACATAAAACTTCTTTGATTTTTGTTTTTAACTTATTCTTATGTAATACCCTAAGGACTGAGAACTGGATTTAAAATTGATACAGATTTGAATGCAAACCGGCATGCCTACTAGACACAGAGATGTGGAAGGCACACAGGGACAGCAGTAAGCTAAGATTAACTTAACCTTAGCAGACAGAGCACCCTTTCAGAAAATCTGATGAGAACTTGCACATGGATATAGCTGCTCTCTTTGGACTAGAGCCCTCTGGAGACTGCTCTTTCATGTCTAAATTCAGAAACTTAATGTGTCATTATTAAAAGTAAATAACCTCTAGCAAACCAAAAAAGTCAGCTAGTTAGAGCTTAGAACAGTTTCCACCAACATAACCAACAAGCAGAAAGTTTTTCCATGTGACCTCATTTATCAACAAACTAATAAATCAACAAATTAAGGTGTCAGGTCCAAATTTCCACATCTAGAAATATTTTCCAGGAACTTTTATTTCTCTATTACTTGGTTTTCTTAAGAACTGTAATTGTGGGAGTGGTGGAAACTGGGGGGAGGGAAGAGGAATGTGAACACTCAAGAGAACAGGAAAGATTTCCCTTTCTCCTTCCTTCATCTTCATCCTTAGCCTAGTGCAGTTCTGATCCTGCTTCCAAAAAGGATGGTCACTTTTCTCACCTTTCACTAGAATTAGCAAGGGTAAGATACCAAAGCAGTTCATATAATGTTAATAATGATTACTAAGGCTTTATAAGGTTTTTTTCTCCCCTTCAAATTTCCTAAAATTTCTAGCTTTCATTTCAATATATGCATAGGATTATAATTTTCACTTACTAATGGAACTGTTACGCTTTAAAGCCATAGCAATAACCTCTTCTGCAGATCTAGTATGGCCATAAACTTATCATAAATGAATGAAATATAAACAGTATCTTAGAGAAATGAGATTTGGATTCATCATCATGTTGGAATTCAGGTTGACAGAATGATAAAGAATCACTAGACCCACCAACAACACTCCTCTTCCCAGACTGCTAATATATAGATAAACTTGTTTCTCTTAGAATCACAGGGAAAAAAAAAATAGAATTCAGGGCAGAAAGAGACTGTGAGGTCATCAGGCCTGAGTCCAACTCAGCATCACTGTCAGGGTTCAGCAGTGATGGTAACTGACTCCTTCAGAGAATATCCGTTCCATTTTGGGGAGGTTCTAGTTACCCAGAAATTTTCTCTTATGTTGATTGGAAGTCTACCAACAGGAATGCAGGGAAGGAAAATGGTTGGGAACACTGGCCCTGGAATGGGACAGACCTGGATTTCAACCATGGCTCTGCCACTTACTAGCTTTAACACCATGGTTGTTATCTTGATCTCCTTCTTGTTCTTCACCTGTGAAATCAGGAGGATCATAGCGCTGCACCTTGTTCAGGGGATTTAACACATTAACTGCCACGTGAGTTGTATTTAATTCACGCTAGTTTTGAGCCCGGGGCCTCACAAAGCATATGTAACTCACACGTCTCTTTACCTTGAGCTGCATGAACTATTTTTCAAGTTGCACATGACTCGCGCCAGAAAACAATAAAAATAAATAAATTTTTCATTATATTAGAAAGTATTGTTTTGTTTTCAAATTTTTAATTCTATTTTTGTAATAAAACACTGTGGTCCCAGGAAAAAAATTTTTATTCTAGTGTGGCAGTCAATGTGTTAAAGGATGAATATATGCAGAGGGGTTATCTTATAGCAAATGGGTAAGAAATGGTAAGTGCTCTTCTTCCTTCCATACCACTAACCTAGTTCTAAACTTTGGAGCCTCGGAGAACAAGGCTAATCCTTCTTCCAAATGGCAGCCATTTTAATATTTGGAAAAAACTACCATGCTTATATTTACTCCTTTCATCTTTAAAGTGAAACACTTCCTTTTCCTTTGGTAGTTCCTCAACTGGCCCATTTTCCAGATCCCTTACTGCTCTGGCAGGTTTGCACCATGGAAAGAGCATGGGTTTGGGGATGAGAAAGATCCAGGTTCAAGTCTTAGCTTTGCCACTTCCTAACTGTTGGCCTGAGGCAAGCTATCTAGTGATATAGTCCTTTGTTTCCTCATCTAAAATAGGGCATGTTCATGACCTCTTCATAGTATTAAGTATTAAAACACACCCCACACACACATTTACACAATGCCCAACACACAGTGAGTTGTTTGCTCCATAAATATGAGCTCCATCCTCATTGTTCACCTTTTCTGTGCCTATCCCAGCTTGCCAATGGCTCTCTTAAAACGCAGTTCACAGAACTCAGTATACGTTGGTAAAGGGATCAGAACAGCACAGAGTATATTTGGATAAATGTTTTCTATGCGCTAGAACTGAATTTTTAGCAAAGCATCTCCAACCATGTTTTTTTCTTTAGTTACAGCATCTCTTTGCTGGTTCACACTGTGGTCAACTCCAACGTTCAAAGCTAATTCGCACAACAACTCTACGGCAGATTTCCTGAGCACACTTGGGTAACTGATTTTTAGGACTGGCTCCTAGTGACCACCATTTCCTTTCCTAAGCTCTCATAGACCATCTGTTTAATGATTTCTAGAATTTTGCCCAGGGGCAATGACCAGTTCTGTAGTCTATAATTCTTAGACTCATATTTTCCCCCTTCCTAACACGTGGGATGTTATATTCTTGCAATCTTCTCATACCTCATCCGTCCCTCAAGTGATTTTGCAAAGATGACCAATCACTATTTTGCAATCCCATTTTTTAGGACCCCAGAACCCAATTCAATCGACTGAGGCCTGTATATGCTTCCAGGAATGAGGAACACCTTCTTTTTTCTCTCTTGGTTTTTGAACTTCTGTTTTTTCAAATTACATACGTTCTAGTGTCTCTAATTTGAAGATCAGTTCTCTACTTGAGAGGAAAAAAACCAAAAGGTGGATAGAAAAATGAGACTTGAGAGTTTCTCCTTGTCATGTGCTAACTCTCTCTTCCTTACACCCTTTCCCCCACTCATCTTCAGCCTGTTCCATACGCCCAGTGTATTCAGGCTTTCAGCTCTCTCAGTAATGGTTGTTCTTTTGCAGTCATACTTGTTTTTGCCTTCTATATTGCACACTTTTCAAAATCTGGGCAGCCACATGATTTTTCTTCATGGTCTCACTTTTTTGGGCCCAAATGGAATGAATTATGTTGTTGTCAAGTTCTCATCCCTTATTCCCTTTCAGTCTCTAGCCATGAGGTCACATCTTACTGCCACCATCCTTCACCCTGCAGTCAAATGCTCTGCCACTGAGCTATACCCCCACCATCATCCTTCACCTTGGAATGATGTGCTCTAAAATGGTATGGCCACCATGATGGTTAATTTTATGTGTTAACTTGTCTAGGCCATGGGTGCCCACACATTTGGTCAAACATTAACCTGGGTGTGTCTGCGAGGGTGTTTTTGAAGGAGATCAATATTTGAATGGGTAGAGGGAGTAAAGCAGATTGCCCTCTTAAACGTGGGTGGGTCTCATCCAGTCAATGGAAGACCTGAACAGAACAAGAAGGCTGAGTAAGAAGGATTCCTCCTGCCTGACTGCTCGAGCTGGAACACTGGTCTTTTCTAACCTTTGGACTTGGACTGAAATATCAGCTGTTCTCGGGTCTCAGGGCTAGAACTTAAACCACTGGCTCTTTGTAGTTCTTAGGCCTTCAAACTCGGACTGGAACCACACGTTAGCCTACCTGGGTTTCCAGCTCCCTAACTGCAGATCTTGGCACTTCTTATCCTCCATAATCATGTAAGCCAATTCCTTATATATGTATGTGTATGCATATACGTGTGTATGTACATATGTGTGTGAATGCATATACACATGTATATGTGTAAACATATACACATTCCATTGGTTCTGTTCTTCTGGAGAACCCTGACTGCTATAGCCACATCCCCCCAGGTACTAGCATTCTGCCCTTGGTGCCCCTCATCTCCATGGGGACTGCCTACTGACTGTAGACCTACTAGCTACAGAGGACACGAAAGGTCTTACATCACCTGCAAATTTTCCTGAGTCTACATCATGCTCCTCCCAAGATCTACAGAGGAGCCTCCATGCTGCTCCAGCTTTAGACTTCCTGGGTATCACCCAGCCAGCCCGAGTCCCCCTGTGGACTTTCTCCTGCCACAGCCCAAAGCACAGAACCTGAGGACAGAGGAACCAGACTTGCCAACAGGCCTTTAAGCAAATTCTTTTCCTTCCCTCAGCCTTCTTTCTTAATCCTTGAAGTGAGAACAACAACATCTCTCAGGGGGATTACAAGGGTCAGATGAGACAATAGACGGGCAAATATTCTGTAACCCATGAAATGCTGTAAAAATACTTTAAAACTGCAGAAACAAACATAGAAATGAAAAATGGAAGGACAAAGAAAATAGTCTCTGTTCTCCCAACATCAGCATCTCTCAGTGTGGGGGGGTGGGGTAGTGATTCTCCAGCTGAAATGTGGCGTAGAGATTTTTCTCGTGAGGTTCTGGAAGGCATGGGCATTCCTAACCCAAGAAGACATCCCACAGGACAGAGGGAAATGAAACCTGATTGAAAAAGATAAGCTACCAAGTAACTTGCAGATGGTAGAGACAAAACCAAGCAGTCTTCTCAAAGGAAACCTCTGGGAAAGTAAGAAACAGGATGTGAAAGATGCCAAAGACAGAAAACAGAACCAACGTGCTGCCAGAGACCAGCTTAGCAAGGCACGGCTACGAAGACTCAGTCCTGGGAAAATCCAGCACAATTGCCCTCGGGAACGAGGGCTCCCTAAGCATCCCAGCCCATGCGACTTGTGTGGGTCCTTAGATGGCCTGATGCTTTGCTAATAGGCCACCACCAGAAACTAAGGGAAGGCAAGCGCCCCCTACCCCCATGCCCCAGAATGCTGCCTAAATACCGGTGTGTCGTCTTCTCTCCCACCCAGCCCTAGAACATTAACACAGAGTCACGCTCCTGTCCCTGGTCCTCATTCCTTTCCCCATACCTCTTATTAATTTTTAATCTAATCTTCAGATAACACTGTCCTTCAGGGCAATCATTTTTCTGTTTGGTCTGATTATTGTTTCCCTCCCCCTGTATTTACAAGGCTCTTGATCACTCCAGCTGGGTTTCTTTTATTAGAAGTTGCTTCAACTTCCATCTTCTTCATTGCTGGCTGTAGCCACACTAGACTTGCCAATTACCTTGCTTAGGAGTGCTGTTTGGCAAAAAGGAGTGGCGATAAACTCAGGAAATAGCGCCACAATCCCTCATGGAACTGGTCTCCTTATGTCACAGACTTACTTCTGCAGACACCTGAGGTGTTGGGACACACCGTCCAATACCTGCATGTCGCCATGACTGGGCCATGCCTCACAGACCTGCCTCGTCACAGCGTGGTCTGGAAGAAAGCCTGGGATTCCTGGGCTGGGAGAGACCTTCAGAGACAGTCACCCTCATTTCCCCAACTGCAGGCACAGAAATGCAAATAGAGGAGCTGATTTCTAAGGTTTCTTCAAAGAAAAAAATTATACAAATGTCTAAATTGTTGTTACAAAGATCTACTGTGTACCCAGAGTAGAGAATAAGCAATCAATTGAGTTTTAAAATCTAGTGAGAACCAGACAAATGCATATTTATCTTTTTGAAAGTCTAGCTAAGGCACCCTCATGGCCTATCTCAGCAGTTAATTTATGTTTTAATTTCACAGCTGTTAACAAGTTCTTTCTTATGTCCCACTAAAATCTCCCCTGCTTCACTTAAATCAACCGCAAACCATCACACGGCACTTTCTAAATGCCAAGCGCTGGGATGAATTAATTTCTTCTTGTTCAGTACTTGACAGGCAGGCAAAAACCAGGCCAGTGTCCCTCACAAAACCACCACACAAAAATCCTTTCATGTACATCAGGGCTTTAATTTCTTTCCAACACTCATAATTTCTCCAAAATAACTGTCACCTGCTGGTGGCTGTCAATAACCAAAGCTGTTTACACAGGCTGCCAATTCTTTCTCCTGTGTGTCTGTGTCATCTGAGTTCATACACGCGGCTTGTTCATATCGGGGACATTTAAACTACCCTCCCCACTTTTTGGGATCCTCAGGCTTCCTGAAGACTCTTGCTCAGAAACACGACTTCTCTCCCAGGAGCAGAAAGCAGAGAAAAAACCAACATACCACAAATACTACAGTCACTACTTTGCCTGGTATTTGCTAGGGGAGTTTCACCTGGAAAATTGCATGTTCCTCTTGTCCTTTCTCTATGAATAATTTATACTCTTGCTTTCAAGGTAGTGAAAACTCTCCTTCAAGTGTCATGGAGAAAGGCATTAGGCATAAATCTTCCCAGTGCAAAATAAATCATAAAGGTTCACACCCTTCCTTATCCACTTCCCTGTATACACTGAGACCCCTGTGATTTTGTGGAATAATAGAAGGCATGACAGGACAGAGCCATAGCTGAGGTTGCAACTCCTCTATTTCTAAAAGCCACTTAATACCCTGAGCCTTAGTTTTCCCAACTGCAAAATGGGTAACAAGAGGCTCAGAATTGTTATGAAATCAAATGAAATGATTTATACACAGTTTCTGGCACATAGTAGGTGCTCAAAAGATCTTTAGCAAATATTCTTACTGGATCACTTCAATTTAGTAATCTATTATGTATTTATCATCTGCCAGGCACTGCTTAAGCACTTCACATGTAAAAACTCATAACCACCACATGAGGTAGGTACTATTATATTCCCATTTTACAGATGAGGAAACAGAGAAGTCAGTCAACTTTCTAACCTCTAAGGTCACACAGCTAGTAGGTATCTACATTAGGTTCTTAGGACTGCTTTAACAAATTGCCATAAACTAAAGCACTTAAAGCAACAAAAATTTAGTCTCTCACAGTTCAGGAGGTCAGAGTCAGAAATCAGGGTTGGTTCCTTCTAGAAGCTCTGAGGAAGAGTCCGTTCCACACCTCTCTCCTAACTGCTGGTGGCTGCCGACAACCCTTAGCATTCCTTGGCTTGTGGCTGCATCACTCTAGTCGGCTGCCTCTGTCCTCCTGTGGCATTCTTCCACGTCTCCTCTGGAGCTCTGTGTCCCCATTTCCCTCTCTGTGTAAGGACGCCAGTCACGGAATCTAGGGTCCACCCTAATCTCATATGACCTCATCTTAACTCAATTATATCTGCAAAGTCCCTATTTCCAAATAAAGTCACATTCACAAGTATGGGAGTCACATACTTAAATATATCTTTTGAGGAATACAATTCAACTCACTACAGTATCTGAGCTAGAATTTGAACGCCCGGAATCTCAACCAAGTTCTTAAAAGTTCTGCAATATCTGCCCAGCTGATTAATAAACGTTAATTATCACTGCAATACTGAATTGTCTGTATTAATATTGTTCTCTCTATACCGAGGCCAGAAATTGGTCCTATGATATATTTATGCCGCCCAGGAACCCTAGATTTTCTTATTCCAGTTATTTTTCCAAGCCTTTGATGCCTTCACAAAAACTTCATTCTCTTGTTGGTAAGATTTTCACCAGACGCTTGGGTAGGAGATATTTCTTTGCTATCCCTGTCCACCTTCCATCCAAGTTTCTTCAAATCAACCAACCCAGAAATAAGCACATCTTGGTCCTTCCAAGGCAGCTGAGCTCCCCCTTGAGCTTCCCGGGATTCATACCATAACCCACTCTGCACTAGGCTCTACCTCCACGCCCCTCATGCCACCTGCTCAGCACGTGGGGTGAGGGGTCCCTTGTGCCATGACGGGAAATGGGGAAAGGGCACCCACCTTCCCCAAGCTTCCCAGGACTCGGAGCCTCAGAGCATCCTGGCTGGGCCTGGCTGGCAGATCCAGGTACTTTTCTTTACCCCATGGCTCTGACCTGCCTGCTGCTACACCTGAGGACGAGGAGGTCTGAATCCGGGCACAACGGACAGCACTTCCTCCCAGGACTTGAGAATAAGACAAGTCAGTGCCTGGGGCCGGTGTCTACTCCAGGCATCGACAATTCTAATTTTCACCTGTGCCCCTCTCGGGACGCTGTCCAAGCCATTCTGATTTGGCCTGGGACAATTCTCTCTCATGCACAGCCCAGTGTCTTTTTCTTCAACTCTAAGGAACCATGTGCCTTTATTTCCAGGCCACTAACCAACCTTAAAATACAGTGGAAAAAAAAAAATGAATTGATTCATAATTAATCTTATTTTGATTTCCAATCACTTTTAAAGAGTCTTGCATCTTTACTTTGGAAGTCTGGGGAAGGGGTGGTTGGCAGGCTTGAGCTGGCAGGTCACAGGGCAGAGAAATTGAGGCAAGGTTGTGAAGCAAGATGGTCCCTCCTTGAGATTTCTTATTGTTCTCACTCAGCCTGTGCCAGGGCTTCCTTTTCTCGTCATCTGTCTCCCCAGCACCCAGAAGCAGGTGTTGGGGTGGCTCCGCATGACCTCTGTTCTAAGAAACACACATCTTGCTCTGCACCCCCGCCCAGTACCAGATCCCCCGAGGATCCTGAGCGCCGTGCTTCAGAGGCCGCCACGGGAGCGGAGTGCGCTCGCAAAGCGAGGCGCATGCCAAAGAGCGAACAGAGCGCGATGCAACACGGAGGCGGTGGCAGCCACCTGCCTGTGGGAATCGGGAGAGACGCACGGGGAGCTGCCGCCTGAAGCTGCGTCTTGAAGAATACGTGGGAGGTGGCAGAGATTGTGGGGTGGGGAACGGATCAGTCAGGGGCCTGGCAGGAAGCAGATAACTTGAATACCCTAAGGAGTTTAATAACGTGGGACTATTTACCAAGGAGAGGACGTGGCGCAGGGAAACGACAGAGGACAGTGCAGTGCCCCGGCAGCTCTCAGCACCCCAAGGCCAGAGGGGCAGGGCAGTGAGCAGTTTCTGGAACCAACAGAGAAAGAACCACGTGCCATCTGGCAGGAGCTCTCAAGATAGGTCCGCACAGGCCAGCCTCCCTGGGCACCAAGCGCAGTGGGGAGGGCTGCAGGGCAGATCTGGGGGGCAACAGGAAGCTCCCCATCACGGGTCAGAAGAAAGGGAGATTCCTTACAACAGAACAAGCACGTGGAAAGATATGGAGTCACGGAGATGGCACAGTTTGTGTGGGCACAGCAGGCACTGGGAACACGAAGGGACTGGTAGGAGATGGGAACAAAGGAAGGTCAGGGCCGAGCTGCGGAGCTCAGACTTCACCTCATGGGCTCAGGACAAGGACAGGGGCATCTGAGCAGGGGACCACACAGCTGCTGGTCATGGTGGTGTGGAGGATGGCGCAGTGGATGGCGTGGAGGAGGACAAGAGCAGAGGGAAGGGCAGCAGAGAGACGACCACAATGCGGACTGTTCAGGGCTTGCAGTCAGAAAAGCTGGGCTCAAATCCCCATTCTCCTGGTACAGTTGGGAGCCACCGGGTGAGTCTTTCAATGCACAAGTTTTAGTCATTTCATCCATAGACATGGGAGCTGCTCTGAGAATTAGGGTTTGGTGAGTCAGTCCAGGGCACCTGGGCACGGGGCAGGGTGAATGACACACCCCAGAGGGATGCAGAGCACAGTCTGAGCACCAGGCTGATCAGCCCCGAGTCCAGACAAGAAGTGTGGAAGGCCTAACAGAGGCGGGGCCGCTATCACGGGCAGGCGATGGACTCCAGAGTCCTCTCTCTGGGTGTGAGGATAATGAGGGGGAGGAGAGGATTTGAACTGCGTAATGTGTGTGACTTGGTGGACAGGCTAAGCATTAAATGGGACAAGGGCCATGGAGGGAAGAGAGGACTTAGGGGACGGGGAAGGAAGAGGAAGAGTGTGGTTCTGGAGACGTCAACTTTGAGGAGCCAACAGCAGATGGACTTGCTTACGAGACCATTGGAGATAAGGAGTCGGGAGGGAGAAGCACGGACTTGGGGAGTCATCGAGACCTAGAAGGTGCTGAAGCCATGGAAATATGGGATCCCCTAAGGAGCAAGAAGAACAAGGAGAGAAGGGGGCTCATAGAGAGCCCATTAACAGGGTCCACTCGATGGCGCGCAGGACAGGAGGCGTCGGCAAAAAGATACCTAGTAGGAAAAGGCAGGAGGTTAGGGAACAAGAAAGGCCATCGTGGAAGCCAAGGGAGGAGACAGGCTCTGGAAGGACGAGAAGATCCACAGCATTAAGTGCTTCAGAGATTGAACGGGATGCGGACGGAAAGGGAGCCAGGGATTCAGCAACTAAGCCATCGCTGGTGGCCTTAGAGAGGACAGTCTCACAGAGGGGCTCAGGAAGCCCAACTAGAATCAGCTGAAAGTGAGTGGGAGTTTTGAAAGTTCAAACAACAAATGCAATTACTCCAAAGAGTTCGGCAGTGAGAGCACAGGACAGGATGGTCGGGCCTGAGGGGCATCTTTTCTTTTTAGGACGGCGAAACTAGAGGCTATTTTTAGGCTAGAAAAGAAGAAGGAATGAAACAGAAATAGCCTCGAGATCTAGGGGAAATATAGGGAAAATGATGGCTCAAGGTACAGACAGAGACAGCAGAAGGCAAGGTCCAAGTGGAGAAGCCCGCCCCAGATTCACAAGGGCACCGATTGCAAACCTGCCACTAAAGTGGGAGTCAGTCCTACTCCTGAACTGACCTGGACCTTCTTAAACAGCATTTTGGGGGCCTTTCTGAAGTAGCTAAGTAGCTAAGCCTTTCCCTGGCAGACAGCTGAGGCTGTTCTGACGTGAACATAGGAGCGGGGCTGTTAAGGCAAGAGGTCAGTGTGGTTTTTAGTAAAGCATCCTGATAAAAAGCAAAGGCTGTTTTGATTGCCCCAGACCTGCATTTCACCTGTCCCTTACTTCCCGCCCCCCCTTTCTCAAGGGTGGGGACAACTACCAGAAATGTGACATGGATCAAAAAGAAAGTGTGTGAAATCATGAGTATTTTGCTACTATCTTCTTAGAGAGAAAACGTGTTAATTCGCCCAGGCTCTCACAAGGAATGGGGCTCACGGAAACACATGGGGCTGCAAGGGTGCAGAGGCCAGGGCCACCAAAGGCTCTCTTGGGACCTTGGTCCATGCGCTCTTGCAGTTTCTCCTTTACAGTTAGCTTGTCGAATTTCTTTTTATCAGCTGAGGTGTCTGACAGGCTTAATTGTTTCCTTAGGGCTTTGTCCTTCCCACCGGTGAACAAAGGCAGTTGGGAGGGATTTGGGTTTAGCTCTTTTGCTAAGAAAATTCTTCTTACACACACATATATACACACGTAAAAACAGATGTGTGGATATGCATGTGTGTATATATTATAGACATGTAAACACACAGAGTATGAGGATAGACCACTGGCCCAGTGCCTGGCTGGCTGCTCCAACTCTGGAAGGAAATGCACCTACAGTACCTCACCTGCCCCAATAGTCAGGACCATCTTCAACAAGTAATTATGTGCTAATAGGAGACAACGAGCAAACAATGAGCTCATGTGCTGATCACATCCATGGGGGGGGGGGGGCTGCCATTCTCAGGTGGTTCTTGCTCATCCCCGCCAAAACGAACTTTGATTGGGGCCATTAATAAAAGCAAGATGAATACATTTACCATTGATGATGGTTTCATTTCTCCCATCCACCCTCTGATAAATATGAATTATCAGTAAAAACTGCGACAAATGGCACAAGAGGTGAAGTCAAAGGCCAAGTTAAACTACAAAAGAGCGAATCAGCCCCTAAAGCAAAGAGCTAACTGCATAGCAGTAACAGGACAGGGCTGGCATCCCTGGCCAACTCGAGGGAAGGAGGTGTACACTTTCAAAGGCAGCCTTGCTTAAGTGGTTAATCCCACAGTGACTTCTTGTTTCTCAGTGTTCTCAACTGCAACGCAGCCTTTTTAGTAGTTATTTGTGTGCTGCTTGTTATCTCATGTTAGAACACACATTCTGATATTCTAATGTTAACATTTTTTTGTCACTCTCCCCAAATATCTTCACATATGAATTTGCTCAGTGCTCAACACGTTTGTAGAACAGTTGGTTCATTCATTCATTCATTCAATCCTGGATAAAAAGATATATTAATAGAATGTGTACCTACTCCCTGGGAATTTTGCAAAGGTTTAAGAAATCAATTAAATTTAATAAATATGTATTGAGCACTACTATGTGCAAGACAGTGGTCAAGAAGCCCCAAAGATAATAAGATGTAGTTCTTACTAAAAAATTTAAGACAGATAAATAACTACAATGAACTTCCAGGCTATAGCCTTAGGGGTCCAAAGGAGAAAGAGAAATTAGATCTCCACTGTAGGGGTGGGAATAAAATCAGGAAAAAATTCTGGTTCCTTGGTATTTAAAATAAACCTTGAAAGGTAAATAAGAATTTGACAGGCAGAAATGTTAAGCCAAATTCAGAGGACTCCTCAATTAATCACAGTTGGATCGTGACTACTGCCAGCAGCTAGGAAAGGCTGTAACTCCACAGGAGCCAGGTCTCAGGGTCTCCTAATAAAGGTGTGGAGAATTGCAGACAATCCAGTTTTTCCCATCCCATCCCGCATTTCCCGAATTCTGTGCATAACCTTTTGGACTTCCCTGTCATCTTTAACTCTACAGTTTGAGGTCTGTGCTACCAGGAAGGAAGCCTAGGCTCACATTTGGTTATGCTCTCAGAGGTGTGACATCGCCATCCTTCCTCCCAACTGTGCCAAGACACAGTAAGGAACCCACAGAAGGCTTACCCAGCCAGGCCGGACGACAGGGCACTGCAACATAGTGTTTGGACTATTTAGTGCAAAATGCCCAGGCTGCCACTGTGGGATGAGCTATGACACTGTCCTACTACAATCCCAGAAGTTATCTATTAATATTAAAGGTTCGTCAGACAGAGGTTACAGCTTCAAATAGAAAGCAATCTTTATTTGCCACTGGGGTTAAGGTTGGTCACACAATGACCCTTCCCCAGGGCCATTACGAGGTCCTTACTTATCAGTGTGAAACCCAGACCCTATGCCAACATCCCCATAAGCCATGTGATTCCAAGAACGCAGAGGTACCATAAAGGCTCCTCCTATACAAATCTTCTTCTCTTTAACAATCTGAAAATCACCAATATGAGATTAATTTGTTTTGAATAATAAGACTCCCCTAACAAGATGCAATGCCTCCTGGGCTGGTAAGTACA
>RJWJ010003043.1:70869-91704 GCA_004363605.1 Indri indri | reverse complement strand
ACAAAATGGTATCCCTCCATAATGGTTTTCAATTTCACTTCTCAGTATAAAAATCAATATAAATAATAAAAATCATAATCACTACTGTTGAGCGTCTGCCTTATAAATGGTCCTAATACAACCCACAGTGGTTTCATTCCTCCCTCTTTTTTCCCCTTCACATTGGAGTATACAATAAGCCTTCAAAAGTCATAAATTTAAAGGAACTATGGTAAACTCTTTGACATAATCTTGACAATAATAATCAACATTTTCATGGTACTATATAACTGAGTTCAATACATAAAAAAATAGACTGAGGGCAGTGGCTCACGCCTGTAATCCTAGCACTCTGGGGGGGCCAAGGCAGGATGATTGCTTGAGCCTAGGAGTTGGAGACCACCCTCAGTAAGAGGGAAACCCCATCTCTACAAAAAATAGAAAAACTAGCCAGGCATCGGGGCATGTGCCTATAGTCCCAGCTACTCTGGAGGTTGAGGCAGGAGGATCCCTTGAGCCCGGGAGTTTGAGGTTGCGGTGAGCTATGATGACACCACTGCACTCTAGCCAGGGTGACAGAGTGAGACTCTGTCTCAAAAATAAATAAATACATAAGAAAATAAAATACTGAACATAATAATTATGCAGAACTAAAGCTCTGAACTTAGAATTGTCTGCTTCATTGACTCTCATATGTAGTTTCACTCTTACAAAATAATACCTGGAATTAAAAATTGTGTCCTTCACCCATTTCAAACTGACCTCTCATTTTTAACTCTATATTTAAGGCAATTTATTTGTGTATTTTTATACCAGAGCAAATTTGCCACTTGTCAGAGTTTTTTGTGTTCAACCCCTGTGAATTGAGACCTTGTTTTTGAGTATAGGAAGGAATTTCGGTTAAAATGACAAACAGGACATGCAATTTCTGCTAGTCCCAGTTTGTTAGAAGGAATGCACTTTCCTAGAAACCACTGCATCTCACTTTTATTCAGTAAGTTAGTGGAGTTTGGCTCGCTTGTCTGTTGTCTTTCTGGTTTGTTTCTTGACCCATCTGTTCTCTCTCTCTCTCTCTCTCTCTCTCTCTCTCTCTCTCTCTCTCTCTCTCTCAGGGAGGGATGCTAAAGCTACAGCAGTAGCTTGGGAAGCTTTGTTAACTGTTTGACAGCTCTTATTGCCAGGCTTTAGCCTAACTTCATCTCTAGGTGGCTGTTGTTTCAGCTGGTTGTAGGTTATAAAGTGCTGACTAATAAGGCTTGAGACATAGAGATCTTATTATTTCAGGTGACACTACTCCTTGTGAGTCTGTAGCTTCACACGTCCCTGACTCTTGGGAAAATGATCCATATGTGATTTTCTAGTCTGTTTAAGCTGTATCATTCCACTTCCCTAAAGCACAGAACTTAGAAATTGATTCTCTTTCAGTCATTCTGCTGATGTGATACCCAAATGAATTTACACTATTTTATCGCTATTTTAATATCAGAGTTTTTAAATTAGCGATCATGCCTCAGCTGAATCTCATGGCCATGATCAGGCCATTAGGCAAGGCTGGTGCTAATGAGGTTTTTCTCTGAATTTCCCATTGCTGACGAACAGCTCTTGGCTTCACGGAAATAGCAGCCAATCGTTGGTCAGACAATAGTGATGTTGATTTTTAACATTTTCACTGAAAGAATCTACTATGTTATTTCTGTGGCTGCTATAAATAAGTAAGGAAGTTCTTTGATCCATGGGAATCTTATCCCTGGCCACACGCATTTGGGACAGGTATATACACCTTTTCCAAATTCATTGAATTTATTGAGTAGGCAAACACCTAAATCAATTTCTCTGTGTCCCTCTCTTCCCTCTCCCCATCTCCCTTCCTTTATCCTCCTCTGTCTCTCAAATTCAAACAGCTACAGAGTCCACGACCTGGTAGTGATGAACAAAGAAACTTGGGGACAAGAAAGCTCTTTATTAACAATGGCCCTAATATATAAACATAGAAAGAGAAGACTAAAGAGAACGAGAGATGGAGAACCTGACAGTTCTGAAGAAGTGAGACTGACCTCAATCCCTGCTGCTTTCAAGTTCTTGAATGACATGCAAATGGCTAATTTTCTTTTGTTTGATTTACTTGAGTTAGCTTGAGTGGATTTCTATTTCTTGCAGTGGAAAGAATCTTAATTAGTACAGTTGGTAACTTTAGTTTGTTGGAAGTTATTTTTAAATGCATTTATTAAATATGGATTTTCCTTTTAATAAAAGTAATAGTTGTAATTTACACTTGGCAAGGAGTTTAGCTTTTTCAAAATTATTTTACATCTCATATGTTATTGTAGCCACAGAAGATAGAACAACTGTTTTCCCTCATTTGATAGATAAAAAAGAGTTCAAAAAGATCAAATAACTTGCCTAAAATTTCACACAAAGTTAGAGGTAATGCTGAAACTAGGTTTCTGACCCTCACGTTTTGATTGTCTCCAGTGACCCCCTGGCCTGGAGCTTGCTCGTACTAACCCATCAGTTCTGCACCTGAGCCCAACTCAATTCCATGCTCAGTGTTCAGTGACACTGTGTTGACAGCTTGAGATCAGGAATGGTGGGAGTATTTATGCCACTGAAATAAGTAAACGGTACAACCCAGGGCTTTTTAAAAATTCAGCCAATTGTTAAACATTTCGCAGCTTACCACTACCTCTGACAAACTGAATATTTTATAAAATCATTTATTATATATCCTGGAGCCAAGTGTATCCATATATTTTTAAAGAAAGGCTGAAAACTCTTAATTTATCTTTAATTGGAACTTTTCACTTCTTTACCAGGACAGCTTCCAGTTGCAGGCGAAGACCTCTGCAGCATTGCTGGAGAGGAGTCTTAGGAAATTTATTCTGCCTTAGAAATGGAAATTTAAAAGAACTGTCAATATTATCTAGCTCAACCCTGTTATTTCACACATGAGTGAACTGAGGGCAAGAAATGGGAAATAATTTGTCCAAGGTCATAAAGGCACAGGAAAGGAAAATCATGATTCAAACTCAGATCTCCTTCCCTATAACCCAATGCTGGGTAAAATCTGTACTTCGGATGTCAAGGAGACAGGGCAAAGAAAGAAGGCAGAAAGCAGAAGGCCACAATCCCATATGAATAAGACTGAGAAAGAGATCACTGGAAGGAAATACCAATGCAATTAAAGTTGTAACTGTGCAGGTCTATTTGTTCATTAAGGTATGTGAGCAAAGTGATGTTTCTAATAATTAAAATATACAATCAATAAACTTACAAATTCAATTTTAGGATTAATTGCTTGTCTGTCTATTAAATGCAAAGGGTATTTTGCATAATGAAAAATTGTCAATATTTAAGGAGGAAAAAACGAAAATAAAAGACAGTTCTGCTTTTCCCTATAAGATCATCATTGCTACTATGTGACAAAATAGCCAAGGGTGAGAAGAAGAACTTTTTTAAAAATTTTTAATAAGATAGGGAAGGAATGGATGGCCAATTTTATCTAGGAGGATTGGTGAAATATACTTCAAGTTAATACTTGATTTCAAATACATACCACTACAGAATAAAACTTGATTTGAGTAGTCTGTTGTTCACTTTATTACACATGGATCTCCTACAAATCAATATCATGCCAATTAGCAGGCAGAATAAGTAGTTACCTGGTTTTGGTCAATTTTTATTAAAATGATTGATGCACCTTTTATTTGAATATGGATTTTCACAGAAAATATCTATTTTCATTGGCAAAGGTAGCAGTACTTTGGGAGTAAGACTTTGAGACTTGAGTGTGACATCATTAGTTAATCTATTTTATTTAAACAAAGTTTAAAGTCACTTCAAAATGGTAAGTCAATAAAACAGTGAAGTTAGTAGTCTTCAGACAGGTCACATTATCAGGTCACAGAATTAAGCATAGGAAATGTTAACATATCACAATTAAACCTCTATTTTCTTCTTCTTCTCCCTATACAATATTTTCTGTTTTCTATTCCTAAAAATTGCTAACTTACAGTGAGCTTATTTTAAGTTGCTTTTACCAAACTCAAAATGCCTTGATAAAACTGCCAATGGCAGCATAGTAGGGAACCCCTGTAGCAGTTACACTCAAAACCAAACCTATTTTGGTTCTACTCCCTTAATTCTCTTCATGTAAATTAGAAAAGATGGGTAAGAAAAATTAGAAGAGAACCCTGTTCTTCATAGCCTGCATCCCCTCCTTTGCTTTACTTCCCTCCTTTTTAGGCAGAATGAACAGTTTCTCTTTGTTAGCGCACCCTACAGCAGTGGCTCTCACAGTGTGGTCCCTGACCAGCATCATCACCATTACTTGGGAACTAATTCCTGGGCTCTATCCTAGACCTACTCCAGCTGAATCTCTGGAAAAGGGAAAGCAATCTGTGCTTTAACAAACCCTCTGGGTGATTCTGATGCATGCTAAAGTTTAAGAACTACTGCCCTAAGGAAAAGATCCTTGCCCAGAAGGTATAAACTGTTTTCTGCTTTCTTCACTCTCCAAGTGGAATTACAATCACTCATTCTAACAGCATTTAATGGACATATTTTTACTACTCTAAGAATTGTTTTACTTTGTGTAGTTTATTCTGCATTTTATAAATAAGCGTTTTTTTCCTTCATTCCGTGACCATTTTGATAAGCAAACAGAGATTAAGATCTGAGGGAAGGGGAGGGGAAGAATATGCCAAGGCGAATAGCAGACATGGAAGAAGAACAGAGAAAGGGAAGGTAGTAGGAAAGCCTGGGCTGGGAAGTGAGGTGACAGCCCCACCACCATCGTTTTGACCGTCTTCTCTCCTCCTGGTCAGCTATCCTTGACACTTTATAATCTTGATTAAAATGTCTATTTTGTGTCCTCCAATTGCAGCCATCCACTGAATCCTGTCATTTCTTCTCTGAAAGGCCCCTTGCACCCACCAGTTCTGCTCTGACGCCTCAGCCATTCACGTGTTCTGCCCACCGTGTGTGAGCTCTGCACTGGCCTTCTTTCCTCACCCAAGGAAACAGCCTCTAGAATGACTATTCCCTGTGACTCCCCTTAACCCATCTTGATAACCTTGTTAGAAGACCATAAACATGGTTCTCTTTGATAGCACCTTATTTTAAAACATTTATGGTAATCCAGGTGAAAATTATGTAAGAAATCTTTATGCTAGTCTTGCAACTTTTTCTATAAGGTCGAAATTATTTTCAAATAAGAAGTTGGAGTTTCCTGATTCCTGTGTTTTGCTGACTGACTTTTCCCCTCCTCCTTGTTGCTCTATAGGTCTCCTCTCATAAAACCCCGTGTTCTTCTCAATTCTCCACTTCACATCATCCAATAGATACTTGATTTTCTGTGGGGTGCTAGATGCTCTTGTCAAACATTCCTTGTGCATCTGCTATTTAGCAGTCCTAGGGAAGAGCATGTTATTCATAGAATGTTCTCTGCCTTTAGTTAGAAACTCCTTGGCCCTCACTATGTTATCTTTCCACCTACCCAAACTTAATTCCTAATACCTGAGTCATCATCCCAGATCTTCTCCTCACTGGCCATAGTCATGCCATTCTCATTTCTGCACCCCCACCCTCACTTGGATTCCCTCTGCTTTTTCAGAGCCCAGACATACTCCAAAGCCCAGGACAAGTCTCTCCTACTCTATTTGGCTTTTCAGGAACCACTCATCTGCATTGATTTGCTATCTTGGACACACCCATAGCACTTAAAGTTTATATCACACTGTGGAAAGTTTTTATTTTCTAGTTTCTCATCTATCTCCAAAATAAGCTGGCAGATGTTTGAAGTCAGGGACTATACCTTATGCTTTTGATCTTTGAAATGCTGGAACATGCCTGACTCCAAAGGGCCTGCTTTTGGATTGCCATTTCGGGGCATTCTATAGCATAACAGTTGATTATCATTTATCATGCATGCTATGTCCAAAAAGTTTTTAAAATAAATGTGATTATATATTTTCTCTTAACTTTTTCTCTTTAGGTACCTAATCTATTCCTGGAATCTCTATGATTTTTAAGAAAAAGATGGAGTCGTTTTACTTAAAGAACAAATGATATATATGGGTATCACAAAGTTCTTGAAAAGTATAGAAAAGTAGAAAGAAAATTAATAATATTAGCCAAAGATGACCTTAATAACATTTCTGATATTATATTATTTTTCTGTGAATGAATCTTTATACCTCTTGTCATGCCTTTTTCACACAAAATTATCACAAAAAATTGTTTTTCATTTTAAAAGGGAACATTATTAAGTGGGAATTAAATACTAGGTAGACAAAATTATTTTTAAAAATAGTATGTCAGGATATAACAAAAATGACATTAAATGATCACAGGTATTTTAGAATCTTCACCTTTTTACCAAGCAAATTGCATAAATCAGAACTCGAGTGAGTCATTTTTTAAAAGGAAGGCAGGCAGTAAAGAAGAAGCTTAATTCAAAATGCGTCATGTCTTATGATGTAACTCACATCAAACAAAAAATTTGAGAAACATCTGAATAAATCAATTTCTGTTATAAGAACATAGTTTTATCTTTTTCTTGGTTATCAGCAATTAGTTAATCTTTAACATGTAGAAGCTTAAATGAAAAGGCAACAAACAAGAACATTTTAAAAAAGAGAAAGAGGGAGGAGCAAAATGTGAAAATAGAAATTTTATAAAGATCACAAAGAAAGAAAGCATTTTGAAATCAAAGATTTTTGAAAGAAAAAAAAGAGAGGGAGAGATTGGAAATATGCTCCTCATTTGACCAATTCGCAGTGGGCACAATACTAATGTGACCAAGTGATTTGTTTGTGGGAAAATTAATAATTACAAAAATGAGCAGAAAATATCATAGAAGTTTATAAAGTTAAGTAATATCCCCAAAGTCACACACAGAGCTAATGGTAGTGCTGGGAATAGACATCGATTTCAAGGCTCTTTCTAAATTAAATCTCACTTGACAGCTGTAGATTACTTCAGACAAATGTTGCTCCATTGCCACAAACTGACCACTCTTAACCTCATCTCAGGTTTCTCCCAGTGTGTGACGTTTGTCATAAGGACCATGAAGTTCAAAAAGTGTACTATTACTTCTAAAACAAGCCTATCAATAAGTGCATTGCCTGGAGATAAAACATCACTTGTGCTATTTAATAACCAGAGACCCCATTGGTTTGATTTTTCTGTAGCAAATTAACACCTCACCTCATCCCAAGTCAGAGTTCTCATTTTTTGTGAGAAACACATATGCTTCTATATCTCAGAATCCTAGAATATCTGGATCAAAAGAAATCAACAATGGAAATTATCTGAACTATGCCTTGTTGTATTGATTAATAAGTGCGGCTGAAAAACTTTAATAACATAAACAAAAATCATCAGCAGAGCTATTCCTAGAACTTGGTTCCAATGTTATTTCAATGACACCATATAAATCTCATTCCATCCAGAAAACATACTTTTAAAAAATTCTCAGGTAACATAAAAGGCAAATTGCTCTTTTATGGGAAGTAAAAATGATATGCTTTGAATCATTTAAGGATGATGCTATCCTTTAAATGTATCTCTTCTTTCATTCATCATATGGTAAGCCAACAAATAGTTTGAAGGATCATAAAAGAGATATAAGTTGGCTATGAGAAGGAAATAAGAAGCTCCAATAGTGTTATAAAACACCAGCATATAAGTTTATATAGCAATGCCACTTTATTTTTCAAATAGTAAAAGTAATATTTACTATAAATTATATTTTTACACAGCCCTAAGTATTTACTTAACATGTACAAATAAATTAATTAAAATTATCCAAAATAATGTCAATAGAAACTATGACAGCAAATACAAAGGCTGAAAAGTCATAATAAACAAAATGAAATTCACCACTGAGGTTTTAATGTGTATATTACGTATATATGCTTATGAATGCTCTTTATGAAGACATACATTTTAAATAGCTATTATTTACTTTTTGGAGCACCATTGTTTGGATTTTATAGGGAGAAATAAAAGTCTAGATATTTAAAATCCCATTGTCTATCCAGTTTAGAATTTAAAAATTAAACGGTAAGCATTTGCTCAATTAAATTCCATCTAGTACTTTGTTGAAATGCCATATGCTGATCCTGCTTGTTGAAATAAAACCTATGTGAAAAAAAATTACCTCTGAATTAAGGAAATGTGTCTGACATAGAGTTGAGGAAGTGAGATTTGCTATTATCTTTGTATCTCTTATGCTGCATAGGAATTTTTAAAGCCAGTAGCAGCTAGATGCACATAATGGGTTATGACCAGACTGCTACCTATGTAATGGTCACAAGAATTTTTTAAAATATTTTTTAAAATGCTGGAATAAATTTCTTGAGGGCATGATGGCATGGTTTGTGGGTTGTTTACTTTTTAATCTTTGTCTGCTTTCCACCCAGCATCTTGCACACCATCTAAGAGGTGATTAATAAATGTTTAGTGAATAAACTGGAAAATGAATACCCAGAAATAAGAAAATAAAGTTCTGAGCTTATGTACATATCACACTGCCTTTACTTAGAGTGGTGCTGTGGTTAAGAATGGGCTCTGATGACAGACCACTCTACCCTGTTTGCATATCAGTTACCCAGGGAGCTTGTAAGACATGCCAATGCCTAATCCCTACCCATGGGGAGTCTTCTTTAATTGTTCTGGGCTGGGTCCCAGGGACAGGCAATCTTTAAATCCCCTCAGGTGTTGGACAAGCGAGCCAAGTTTGAGAACCACCGATAGATATATATGAAACTTTCATGTGTTTCTCACATATAAAGATAAATTAATTTTGGTTTTAAGTTAGAGAAAATGTATAAAAATACTCTACTTTGTACGTTTTCTAAATGAGAAATCTGAATATCAGACAGGTTAAATTGTTTGTCTGATAGTAAACATCTAGTGTCAAAACTAGGACTGAAATCCAGGCCTTTCCGAATCCAGTGCTTGTTTCCTTATACCACTATGTCTCTCGTGATCTAATGGAGCTTTCTGTGAAAAAATGAAAGCAGCTTCAAACTATAATGCGTTTGACCATGTAGCTTAAATCCCAAGCATAACTTTCACAAATGAAGACAAAGAAGTAGCATTTTATTATGTTCTATGTTCAGTGCAAAACATAATCCTCCCAAGTATTTGTGGCTTGTATAATGCAATTAGCCAACTTGATGGAAAACAAAACTATTAATATATGATGTGTTTCACAACTCTGGACATGCATGCGAAACTAATAACGAACTGGTTTGAATTCAAAATTAACTGGCTGCTATGGAGGACAAGCAAGATGCTGAATGTCTGAAAATTTTATCATATCTGACTGTAGAAATAATGTTAAACTCCCCTACATGTAATTGTTATTTGGTAACCCTAACAATGAAAAGGATAACCAATCCCTTAATAATTTTCTACGGTAAATATGCTTCAGTGAATGGCAAGAGAAAAGAGAAGAAAAAAATAATTGGTTGACCTGATCTTTTTCAGCCATTAAAAAAATTCCAAATTAAAAAACACAGTTCAATTTTCATCTTCTTTAGATGTCTGGTATCACAGAAGTGTCTGCATTTATCAGGTTTTTTTTGACCTGGGCCACTTCTTTATAATAACGTTTATCTATTTTAGTAATTGTGAGTTTTTTAAATAGCTACTCCATCAAATAGATTTTATGTATATGTATTTACATAT
This sequence comes from Indri indri, assembly GCA_004363605.1. NCBI lineage: Eukaryota > Metazoa > Chordata > Mammalia > Primates > Indriidae > Indri > Indri indri. The sequence continues at coordinate 82,029 of RJWJ010003043.1, read as the reverse complement.
ATAATTGGAATCAAAGGTGCTTTTAGTTCATTAAAATTGAAAAGCTAGGTGTCGCAAATTGATTTGGTATTACATTATAGGGGAAATTAATTTTATTCATTTTGATTACTTGTATTTGTACAATATAATTGAATCTGAAAATTAATTGTGCATTAAGAGTAACTTCAAATTATTTTTTCTGTTTATTTGTGTTCTTTTAAATAAATAATATTCAGAGTATGGCAATGCACTAGGTTCATTGTTAGGATCTAATTTCCTATTTGTTACAATGTGCAAAAGCCCTGGGCTCATATCACACTCAGTGAAAATGAAACTGGATGGGTACATAGAGCTAAAAGATATATAAAAGAGTCCACCCAATATAAGCATATTCTCCATTTTAACATAACGTTATTGAGGAGACTAACAAGATGCATAAACTATAGTCCTTTAATTTAAGAAACTTGGGCATGAAGCAAAATTGTCTTATAAGAAAGGGATTTCATCTTTGCTCAGTTAGCACTAAATGTTGGTACATGCCTGTGAAGCATTTGGAGCTATAGACTGACATTAATAATTTTCTCAAGATTTGTCCTACTTCTAAACACTCACACAGCCCTGATATTCCAACCAATTTATTAAATATTCGAATGAGTTCCTTTTAAGGACTTTATGTATTGCTGTATGGCACTGATTATCATGACAGCACATTGAAGGTGAGAAGAAAACAGAAGGTATAAACTTCTGCCAGAGGGGTTAGGGTCAAAATGTCACAGTTTAGAAGGATGAAAGGATTTTTTTGGCCTACTTCAAACTCATCCAACCAAGTAATTTTTGACTGGTCCATTGATTATCTGAAATCTTAATGGTTCCATTTCTGTAATGCTTATACAACTTCAGCAAAATCAGTGGGAATTATTTTAGGCATGTAAAAAGATTCTTAAATATTATTTAGTTTTTTCTAATCATGTCTTCTTTTGCCTTCAAAAAGAAGGCTTTATTTCTGTAAAGTCAATTTTTGTGGAAAATCTGTTTCTTATTAGCCTGAGAGGTAAGTATGTGTTTTCTCAGATACAGAACTAAATGATCTTTTTGCTACCTGTCTCAGGAGTGCTGACCAAGAAGTTTTCTCTGATATAACTGTAGGCATTTGTTACAAGTGTCAGGCTGTAATACTATGGTAGATACAAATTGGACATAGAGCTGGACATTCTGGAGAGTAAGCTGTGATCATGTTACTCAAAATGTGTCTAGAAGCTAATGATTTGCCTAGAATTTTATAATATGATCTCATTAATTTTAAAATAAGCAAGCTTTGCACAGGAATACATTGTATAATAACTACTATCCTTTGTGTTATTATAAAGCATTTATATTCACATCAGTGGATGCTATTAACATCTCAATCAAGTCAACTGAAAATTTTGAAGATATTGAGTAAGAAAATAATTTTATATTGGCATATTGCTGAATGTCAAAGTAGTAGTGACAACCAATGTGTGATGAAATCGTATCTTTAGGTATGATAGTTAATTATTTATTCATTTCAACAAATTAGATAAATTATATATGCAATTAGATATATAAATATATACACATTCGATGTATGCTATGTCAAAGAAATTTCACATTTAGAATACTTGAGCTTTTATTTTATATTTTTAAGCAATCATGATTATTTTTTGAATCTATACTTATTACCTTTTAATCTTTCTGGTATAGTAGATATTTTTGTGTGTGAAGGTGTTTACATTAAAGGACTAATATAAATAGATAAATGAGTAAACTATTTCTTGGATCCTGTGTTTGTGGATCAATATCCAATTGTTACGCTGTTCTTTTGAGCTTTCTTACCAAATAAAGCTGTGATTACAATTTAGAGGCTTAAAATAAACTGTATTAGGAGAATAGGAAAAGCAGTAAAGAAAATAGGTAATGGTCAAATAAAATCAGTAAAGTCTGTCACTTGCTTTAAAATTCTGATATTGTATTATATTGCTTAATATTACTTATTTCAATTACTCATAGTTTCTATGGTTTTCATTCCAAATGCTTAAAAAAAGAATTAAGTTTTATTTTTGGAAAAAATAATGTATTAAACCATTTTTTTTTTTTTGCAGAATAGATTAGTTTTTAAATATTTTACTCAGACCAGTTCCCCTTCAATTCATTTTAACTGGTATTTTAAAATCTTTTATTTGCCTTATAAATGGAAAAAACGTAAGATAGTGCTTATTAAATTGTTTGCACCATAACAAGTTTATATAACCCTTTTCTTGGCAATGATGTCTTGCCAAAGTTCCTATGACAGCACCTGAGCCACTTCCATCTCCCTGACCCCTGTCGGCCTGGCCTCTTCATTAGTAATCACGCAGTGGGATTAGATGGCAGGTGAGACAAAGTTCCTTTAGAAACTCTTGATTTGACAGATTCGGCCTGCAGAGACAGAATCACATTTCCATATAAGCTCAGGGAATTTTCCTTACTGCGCCGTTATGTAAATTAACCCCTAACTCTTTCCAGAAAATGTTCTTGGAATAGACTGAACAGGAGTAGGAATACAGAGAGAGAATTTGGAGGATCCGCACAAGGAAAAATATAACACTAACTGAAAGGTCTGAAATGCTCAGTGTCTTCTAGGTACTGTGTTAAGCACTTTACATGCATCCACCAATTCTATCCCAATAATAATCTTACAAAGATTATTATTTCCTTTGTTTTTAAATGGGAACACTAAGGCTTGGAGAGGTTTAGTGACCAGGAAATAAGTGGGAATGCTGGACCATACCTCCTGTTTCCAAGTGAAGTGAGAAGTGACTGGCAAGCCACAATCTTTCATTCTATGATTAAAATAATAATAATAAGAAGAAAATGAATGGATTTTTTTTTTTTCCTCCATGCAGAGCCAATACTAATGCTTGCTTGGGCTGGAGCTCTTGTTCATTATTTTGTTATAGTAAGTTTTCTTTCATGGTTGTATTTTCACATGCAGCACCTAGGAGTCATGATAATCTCCAAACTATTATTGAAGGAATCTGGATGGAAACCATTTTGTGTTCTCATAATTTTTCTAATTTACCATGATGGAAAATAGAAAGGAGAGTGACCACCAGACTAGCCCTCTGGAGACTGCCTCGTCTTTCTGTGTGGCCTTAGGCAACTTGTGTAGTTTTTCTTGGCTTATTACATCTGTAATAAAAGAATATTAAATTATATAATTGCCCATGATCCTGCAAACATTAATGTTTTTGTGATTCTCCTTTCATAAATGACAATAGGAGCATAGCAAGATTGAGTGTCTTAGTTGATGTCACACACACACTCATAAGAGTTGCACGGCTGGAATTAAGAACTCCATTTCTTAATTCCTGAGTCAGATATGTATTACTACTCTGGCAACCCCCCTTGGGGGCGGTGTCAACCCCAGTACAGTCAGAAAGTTGTCCTTTAGTGTTAAGTAGCGGGGCTTTGAACTTGGCCCTTTTCCATCTGACATTACCAATAGCATAACTGAGAGTATAGCATACTTGTCATGTTGATGAATGTCCAAACCTTGCAGAATTCCTAATATCATCTGTGAAACAATGAAGAGTTTAAAATTCTTGAAAGGTGGGATAAATGAGGTGAGTTCAGTAAATGAAACTTCCCTGTTTTTGTCAGTGATTAAAATAATTTGCATAAACACCATGGAAAGGTTTGGTTAATAGGATATTAATTGACATAGGTTCAATATTCAACAGTGTAGGGATGATGTTTGAAAACTATAATCTTAGGCTACAAAGTAAATATAGCATCCACATGCAGGTAGGTGACTTTACAAGCAGAGTAGTGGGTCTCAATGTTTTTTCTCCCACTACGCACTTGACAGATAAAGCTTATATGGATGTTACTGAAATTTTTGCAGATGGCAGCTTAGCTAAAAGAAGCAGCCACCAATTGTGTAGTATTTTCAGCCTGTTATCTCAAACCTTTATCATTTGAGGTCTCAGTGTTTGTTCACACCTCCTCTGTTGTGAACAGTGGATGTGAACCAAACAGAAAGGCTGTACCCAGGCGATAGAGCCATGGGTGAACAAGACAGGAACAAAGCAAAAATGTTGTGAAGAAGACAGCTAATACAGAGGTGGTCCTAGAGATTGTCCTTCAAAGCAAGGTTGAAAAATGAAGAAGCTTGGCTCAGAGAAGAAGAGACTTAGAGGAATTTGGAAAACTCTCCTTATATAATTTATGTTGTAATAGGGATGCCCCTTCCTGTTCGTTCTCTCCCAGTCTATGTAAACAATTATTCTGAATTGTGGATGGTGATAATTTAGCTACATGTTCTTCATATCATGCAACTGAAACATTCTTAAAACTACAGGAATATTTCCACATCTTTGCAATTGTGAATTGTTCAGGGGGGAGGAAGGGATGGGTAAATTCACACCTAATGGGTACAGTGTACACTATCTGGGTGAAGGGCACACTTATAACTTTGACTCAAACTGTACAAAAGCAAATTATGTAACCAAAGCATGTGTACCCCTGTAATATTTTGAAAGAAAAAAATAGGAATAGAATCAACATTTTGCAAATAGTTTTTTTATCTTCCTTTAATTTGCATTTCCATTTCAGCGATACAGTCTTTATTTCTAGGTATTTTCTATTTGCAGATATGACTCAAATTTACTTGATACCTTTTCCCTTGGCATGTCTATAATGGGTCATAATACACTTAATACACTTAAATGCACCATAAAAACTCAATTGAAAAGAATATTGTAGACAATCTACTTGAAATAAAAATTCCATCCTCCCACCATGCTCTGTATTGATAAATAAAGATCAATTTTGAACAATTTTCTTGAAGCTAAACTCTACCCATATTTCAATTGACTCTCTTTTATTCTCTAGTACAGTTATGCAATCAGTTACTTACCATACCCCCGGTATTAGCAATGAATTTTTCCTCGTTGGAATTTGTGATGTCCTGGCAATTGAGTGACTCTTCACTGCTCTGTTCACTGCCAATATAGCCAGCTCTTTTCCTATGGAGTGGGTCTTCCGCAGTGTGTGGCCTTTTCTGGGATTTACACTGAATAACAATATGCAGAGGAATTCTATCTCTTAGAGAAGTTGGGACAAGAAGCTTTAAAATAATTGAAACAGAAGCATAGCACAAAATAATTCATTTGAATCCTTTTATTATATTGTTGCCAGAATAAATATCTGTGTAACAAGTTCTGTCATAGAAAATTATATTAAAGGAATTGTGATTAGGCTTGTCACTTTCCAAGTGTATGTACAAATGAGTTTCTTTGTAGATAGATTTTACTATATTCTTAAAATATCACAGATATATACTTTCTACATTAGCAATAGGAAATCAATGAATGTCTGCAAGAAAAAGTGACTTTATAATGACTTTTAGCCTCCCAAATCAACATAAGATTTCAATAGGGGTTTCCTTCTTATCAAAGAGAGATTCTCTCTCTCTCTCTCTCTCTCTCTCTCTCTCTCTCTCTCTCTCTCTCTCAATTGGCACAGCAGAAGGATTTAGCTGCATGGCTCCTATTAACCATAATAAAAGTTATTTAATGAAACCTGTGCATATCACTTAGAAACTCGGTGTTTTATTTTTTTCCCTTCAGACCTTCACCAGCATATTTCACAACTGCTATTTGTGTTTCTAGCCAGATTATTTATGAGTTTATTTTAAAATAGAGTTATGCACATGCAGTCTCTGCAGGATACAATAATTGACAACAGTGACATAAGTTCCATCAAAATGCAGAAACAGGTATAAACATTTGTGTGTGTGTATATGCTGTGTACATAAGCACACAAAATACTTCTTTAATTTGTTTTCTGGGTGACTAAGCACAGTCTTCATAGAAGCTCGGTTTGAAAAATGGACTAACAACTATTGAAAATTTCTTTTTCAGTTCAAAAATGATACTTAACAACTAAACTAATTCATATTAATTCTTACTATAATTTAACCTCTTTATACACAATACTTTTAATCCTAAATTTGTGTGTGCTCTAAACTTGCTTCAAATACTGGTATAAAAGCGTAATTGGTCTTTATATAAATTGAGACAACCCTATGTATGCTACGAAGGGTTTATTTTGGAAAGTGTAGTCTTTAATAATTTGAACTAATCTTTTAACTCAGTTTACCTCCTGCTTAAAAACCTTCAAGAGTTTTCTTTGTACTCTCTATGCATAATCTTCTGATGTTTTCTATGCATAGGAAATCCTTACATGGAAATCCCATCCTATTTATCCTAAGTTTCCTCCTCGACTCTCCAGTGTAGAACCTCTCTTTTGTCTAGAATGTCTTCACGGGTACTCCCCACACATTTGTTCATTCTTCCCTCAATCATACATCTCAAAGTGCCTCCCCTTTACACTCCGCCTAAAAAAATCTACTCATAAATAAAGACAAGCTCAAGTCTTGCTTTTTCCGTGAAAGTTAACTTGGTCCGTTCAGGCCCAAATTGATTATTTCCTAGTCTAGCCTCATGTGGGTATGAGTCTTTGTGACTAACATTGTTGTTTATCACAGATATGCAGGTATTATTTCTATCAACAGGGCAGTAACTACCCTGAGCACAAGAGCCTCATCCCAGACTGGTTTTTCATTCATTCCAATATGAACACATAGGCATGGAAAAAGTATTTCTATAAGTTTGGAAAACTTTACAATTGAAAGTATCTAGCTACTTCAAAGCAGGGTGACTGAGCATATGAGAAAGCTCACATTTACATGGGCATTTCCCTATCAATAAGAACTTTTAGTATCTTATAAAAAACATTAGTCAAAACATCTAGGTTCATTCATTCATTTATTCAATATATTTAAAATACTAATAGTAGGAGCTCTAGCTTTTACTCTTAGGTTGAACAATACAAAATTGCAAATTTTATAGTTCAAATATGGTTGAACATTAGCAAATTCGTATGTTTCAACCTTACTTTTGCCAAGGTTTATGGATACAGTAGTAAATAAAAGAGGCTGTCTTTATGGAGCTTATCATCTAGTCAACTAAGAGAATTACTATGGATGTTTGTAGGCCACTAGGGGTTTTAATTCTTGTCTAGATGATGTCATGACTGGCTTTGTTTGGAAATAGTTCCTTACAGTAATCAGATTTTAATAGTAGTTCCCAGCGATACTTGATGACTGAATGTCTTTTAAAAAAAAAAAAAATCAATCTCAAAAGGTTGAGGTATGTCCCAGCTTCTCTGACAAAACTGTTAAAATTTTATTATCTGTCAATTTCCATAGTGCCCCTAAACCTGTTGGTACGTTATGTGTTGCCTCTGAAATTAAGAAACTTTATAATTTTTAAAAATTTCTATGGGCAAGTATTGTTTCCTTTTGCAGCCTCCTTTCTAGTTCTTCTCCCCAGTGAGACCAAGGGCCGCCACCTCAAAGTTGGTGAATAAATTATTGTTTCCCATATTCATGTGCCTTATTAAGGCTTAATTCAATGTTTCCTTAGCTTTTTAATTTCCTGGACAAAAAGAGGTTGATTTCTTAATGTTTTATCCCTACAAAGAAGCTGTTCTGCCTTTCCTGATGACCTGTTTTGCCTAAATTGTTTTCAGTTCCATCTGCCCCTTTGGAAGAGCAGTAGCCAGAATGACAAACAGTGTTCCAGAAGCTGACGCCCCGTAGCTCCCTGCATCATTAGGGCAGTGTTTTCTCTCTTGTTTTTCTGATGATAACTTGCGTATTTCTGGCCTTTTTGACTCAGAGCAGCACAAAGGGCTTATGTGTCCAGAAAATTGAATGCATGTTTTGACTTCTAAGTCAGAGCCCATCATTATAAAAAGTATAATTTGGATTTATTTATTTCTGGGTCCTTATCTCCTATCTATCTACATTAAAAATTATCTTCTGCATTAATTATAGTGGATTTATATACAACTTTGCAAATCTCTATCGCATTTTTCTTTTCTTTTCTTTCCTCCCTCCCTCCCTCCCTCCCTCCCTCCTTTCTTTCTTTCTTTCTTTCTTTCTTTCTTTCTTTCTTTCTTTCTTTCTTTCTTTCTTTCTTTCTTTCTTTCTTTTTCTTTCTTTCCTTTCTCTCTCTCATTCTTTCTTCTTTCTTTCTTTCTTTTCTTCCTGTCTTTCTTTCTTTCTTTCTGCTTTTCTTTTTTTGAGTCAGGGTCTTGCTCTGTCTCCTGGGCTAGAGTATAGTGGCACGGTCATAGCTTATTGCAACCTCAAACTCCTGAGCTCAAGCCATCATCCTGCCTCAGTCTCCCGAGTAGGTGGGACTACAGGTACATGCCACCATGCCTGGATAAGTTTTTTGTTTTTTGTAGAGACAGGGTCTCTCTCTTGCTTACACTGGTCTCAAACTCCTGGCCTCTCAAAGTGCCAGGATTATAGGCACAAACCACCGCGCCCAGCCTCCTATCACATTTTTCATTTGTTTCTTGTAGGATTTTCGCATGACACAAACCAGAAAAGTTGCATGCTATCAAGCCCTATGTTTTAAAAAATAAAGTCTTAAATGCTACCTAATAAGAAATCATTAATGAATCAGTATGGCTGTTCTTCCTATTTTCTTTTGTTCTCTTTTATGACTCAGTGTTTTCTCAGTGTTTACATAACAATCTAATATGCACCTGAGATTATCAGCTGATTTCCTTATAGTGTGTTACTGCTCAATAAACTATCTCAAAAACATTTTGGCATTCTGCTTTATATTTATTGAGGTATTTGAGTTATCTACTTTAGTTTCCATTTGGGTATACTGGCTTTAGACTGATTTTAACACCATTTCAAAACTCCGTGTTCAGTTTTAGACAAGTCTCCAGAGGCTCAGTCCTTTGATTCACATAAAACTGTAAGAGTTTTTTGGCTTACCTGGATCTTGCATAAATCTCAGGTATTTGTGTGTGAAAGCCCAAAATAACACCTTCCCAAAATTTTCACCTCTTATTTTAATTTTACCTGATAGAAAACTTTCTCACGGCCTGCACAGTGCCTCATGCTGGTAATCCTAGCCCTCTGAGGGGTCAAGGTGGGAGGATCGCTTGAGCTCAGGAGTTCGAGACCAGCCTAAGCAACAGCAAGATCCTGTTTCTACAAAAAATAGAAAATTTAGCTGGGCAGTGTGGCATGCACCTGTAATCCCACCTACTTGGGAGGCTGAGGGAGGAGGATCACTTAAGCCCAGGAGTTTGAGGCTACATTGAGCTATGATGACACCACTGGACTCTACCCAGTGCGATGGAGCACGATTCTGTCTCAAACAAAAGAAAACAAAACTTTCTTAGCAAATTTTATTTTAAGAAACAAGTATAATTTCCTCCAAGAATACGATTAAGAGATGTGCTTTTAAGAGATGATCCCTTTTGTTGATTTGCTTCAGCCAAGAATGATCATAATATATGTGGTTCTTTTTGTCCCTCAGGACTTTGGGACCCAAGTTTCTTAAAAAGAGTATCATTTTGAACTCCACTAGACACCACAGCCTAAACTAATATAGAGTATTTACTCAATAGGTCTATGGTGGCATCCTTGGTTTATGGGTCTTAGCTACTATTTGTTATGGGTCTATTATTTACTCTCAATTATCTGATTTTAAAAGCAGTGTTGCACTTCAGGGGCAAAAATGCTAAAATTGCAATGTCCTGACACTAGACAGCTATTTTGAAAATCAGATTGTCTTCTGAAAGATGCTGCATTTCTCCTTCTAATACTTTCTAGTGACCTAATTATGCTGACCTTATTTGCCTGAAGGAGTATTGTTACCTTGTGATATTCCGTATTTGAATGAAATCTCACAGTGTCTTAAGGTTAGGGTGATGAGGCTAAAGTTATGCCCGCTATGTCAAGTGGCCTTATTGACCTCTTCAGAGCAAGTGCTAAGTTTCTAGCTTTCTGATAGGGAAATAGCACCCTGACCAAGGCTCTCTAAGAGAAGCTTTTCATAAACTATTAGGGTGGGAAAAATGTCCTTGCAAGGGAGGTTTTGCTTTTATTAACGCTTTTGCCCAGACTCATCACTCGTTTATTTCAGTCACAAAATGCCATTGCCAGACTTATCAGAATTATTTGAAACCAAGACTGTGTTAACTGATCACAATGGAATTGTGTCACCTTCAATAACATTCCATTCCTTCCCTATGTATCATCAAATGAACATGAATCCCATGAGCATTTCTGATGACGAGGTCTAAGCTAGAACTATGGGAACACAAAAGATATAAAATGCAGTTATTATCATACTGAATGTGAACATGTAAAAGTATGAAGTTTCCTTAATTTCTCACCATTTCAACATTCCTGTCGTGTCCTAATTGTCGATAGAAAGACATTTTCAAGTCTAGATTAGTTAGGGAAAAAAAAGTCATCTTATTAAGGAAGCATTTTCTAAACAATATTTGAGCTAATGCTATGCTTTGTCTTTTCTTTTGCTATTTTCTTTTTTAAAATTAGTTTTCCTATGAAAGCTCTATTAAAATTGTTTATAATTAGTACAAACGCCAAAAAGAGATCATTCTGAGATATGTATTTACTATCTGAGATGACCATGGTGCTTATGGTTATTATTTCTCTTCCTTATTTTCACAAATGCCTGGGAATAAACCTTTTTTTTTTTTTAATCTTTTTACCTGGAGCCACACCCAAGAAGCGGACTTCTTCTTGAGCAAGCGGACTCTGTAAATAAACCTCTTATAGATGCAGAATCTCAGTTTTTAAGATTGCCATTATCCTAGATTGTCCCCATATTAATATAAATAACATTAATTTTGGATAGTTAGTTGGATTCTCACGAAAAGTAGTAGGGTATGTTTGGAAGGGCCTTACTTAAAAGACAGACTCCATGGTATATAGAAAATTAATTTCTGGGATCCTAAAGTAGAACCCCAGTCTAATTCAGAGATAGTTCCCCTCCTGGGAAAATGAAAATAATCAATATGAAGACAATGGAGTGGCCAATTGGAAAAGATGGGCTCTCTTAAATGCAACCAAGTAAGATTCTTAATGTGAAGAGCATTTGAGTATCTAAAGATGTGGGTCATTGTCCTTGAAAGAAACTGAAGCTGGAACACATTCTACTAAGTGAAGTATCCCAAGAATGGAAAAACAAGCACCACATGTACTCACCATCAAATTGGTATTAACTGATCAACACATAAGTGTACATATAAGAATAACATCTATTGGATGTC
>RJWJ010003043.1:0-70769 GCA_004363605.1 Indri indri | reverse complement strand
TAGCCACATATATCAAGAATTCATGGGAAAGCTATGGTTTCAAACACGAAACCCAAATTGATCATACCAAGGAATCTAACATTGGTTCAGTGTCCAAATTTTGTTAATATTTTCCAACTTTACATGAAAATGTAAGCTTAAATATATGTTTTCCATTGGGAAATATATGTTGGCATCAACTGATGAGTCTCTAGGAGGATTTTTCAAACCTTTATTAATAAATAAATGTCGAAATCTAGGCATATGAAAAGTTGTATGATGATTTACAACTGTGTATTTTAATAAGTGCCATTTAGATGCCAACAAATCTCTGCTACTATCCCTTCATTTTAAAGTTTGCGTTTTCCATTGAGCATAACTTTTGCCATCACTATTAATAATTTATCACAAAGGCAAGCACCCGTATTATGGGTATTTAACTTGCAACCAATACACATTTCACACTGACAACTCTATACGTCATGCTCCAAAAATCATTTATATGGACCTCAAATATATGGACCTCACTTTTGATTGATGTACAAAGATCTTTTGTTAAGGAATTTAAATTTATTTTATCTGTTAGTTATTAAAATTATAGAAAATTATTATCAGAATTCTAAAATTGATTTTTGCTTTCTATTAAAACTTTGATTTTATGATCATTAATGTTTATCCTGAGCTGGCAATATTATTATTTGACATATAAGGATAACTCATTCTTTAATCAGGCTGTATAGTTTTAAGAATTTGTTCATAAACAAATTTATGAGAGGACGAAACTGTTAATCCAATTGAATACACTATAAATGTTTGTATGAATAAGGTATTGGACAGGAAGGATTTTTCTCATCTGCTGTGACAGACAAATATTCACTATATACTTTGGGATGTGAGGATTCAAAACTGAAATATTTTAGAGTTTTTTGAGAGGGTGACATTAATATGTGTGAGTTATTGATATCTTTATTTAGAACCTCTTTTATCATTGAAAAATTAATTAATGAGACTCTTTCAACTGTATCATGGATAATTGTTTTTCATATTTAATTATGAAAGATCCTAATGTGCTTATTTGAAGTACTTTTCTTTTATCTCTTGGAAAATACTAATCATAGTAAAAGCTTTGGTTCACTTTTAAGAAGCCTTGGCTTCAGCTTTTAAATTAGTCATTATACATTTTATTCTTCCCTTGAGGATCAATTTTCTCTTTATTAACAAGGGAGAAATAATGATTTTTTAAAATAAGCCTATCATTCTTGGTTTTGAGCCAGATTTCATTTTTCCCATCTTAGACTGACTTTAGAAATAGTTTATTTTAGATCTTAATAAATACATACCCTACAAACCCAGTAATTCTTTCTTTAAAAAGAAGAAAATACTGCCAGTTTGATCTCAGATGATGATTATGCTATATAGTAGATCTATTGTATAAACACTCTAGGAAATCTTTAAATTATTCAGAATGGCCTCCCTCCAGGCCAGCAATATATTTTCTTAAATTTCAAAAAGAACCTAAAAGTGAATTATTTCTAAAAATGTCTATGTTTTCTTTTCTTTCTATTATATTTTGCACACATTTTGTAACAAGAATGTCCAAAGTCTCGGACCAGGTGATAGTGGGAGCTACATCTTGGTTTCACTGGTGGTTGGTAGTGTTCGTTCTGGCATAGCATCTCTGGGCATACCATTCGTTTACAAAAGGTCAGCTCCTCCAGTTCTTGGCTTTTGTTAACATATAACTAGACTGTAATTCTCAATGTCATTCAATCCGAATTACCACAGTTGCAAATATTACGGTCACAAAACCAAATAAGTTTCTTATTTAAGAAAATTGCCTGAAAATTACTTTATCTAATCAAATCAGCCCTTCCCTGTTTATTGTGACCATACTCCCTTAGCTCACAAGAAGCAATATAAAATGACAATTAATTTTCACTCAATCTAGGTCATCAATTAGAAACTGGTATGAAATGTTTCATGTGATCCAGGCTCTTCTGAAATCAAATCTCTTTTCTCTGCCTTGAAAACTTTGGCATTGTGAAAATGTCATCAATTATTCACCATGAAGTGTCTCCTGCAGTATTTTTACTGGAGGAAATTTAAGTATCGTCAGTGTGACTCCTGTCAGCAGGCAGACTACAGATACTAGAAAAATACAATTTAGCTCTATCTAAAATTATTTTGAGTTTCATTAGTTTAAATCTATTGAAGAGGATTGCATGGCTAAAACTGACAAATTATGAACATAAAATAACACAATGAGGACAGTAAAGATAAACTTGATTGGGTATATATATTTTTAAACTTCATCTCACTTTTTTTTTTGAAGGCACATTTAACTAATATGATACCAGATTATGTAGTGCCTAAATCCATGCAGACTTTACATAAAGTTGGCCATTTTTTTTGACTATTTTAAAATCTTTTTGCTGAACTCTTATTTGTTCTATCTTGAGGATTTCACTTAATTATTTAAGAGCTAAAGGAAGAAGAAATAATGGGTCGTAAAAGCTGTAACTCCATTAGACTGTAGATAAAACCTCATATTAATTCTTTTGCTGTGACAGCAGCAGTGCAACAAAAATTTCTGGGGTCAGTTATTTAATCATTTTATTTGGCCTTAAAAAAATAATCTAGGTGATTTCCAGGCTTCTGTGTGCCAACTGTCAAAACTAAGGAGGTGAATAGGAAAAGAATTTGGTAAATAATTGAATGTCATAAATAAACTGTACTCAAAAAAGAGATAGTTTTAATCAGTATCATTTATCAGCTAGATTCCTGTATTAGCTTCCTAAAAATAGATTCCTTGCTTCAAATCTTGCCTCCCTTCATTCCCTCCTCAAAAGGCAGCCAAAGTGATTTGGGGACAATTCAAATCTAATGATGTCTCTCCCTCCTTAAAATCTTTATTTTGGCTCCCTATGATTTTCAGGGAAGAGTGCTACCTCCTTGATTGTAAACACAAAGTCCTTCATACTGTATTCCCTGTCTACATTCGTTTCTTCGCAGCTCATACACTCTACTCCAACCGTATGAGTTACTTTTCCCCAAAGGCATGCCTCTTCTTTCTTTGGCACCTCTGTGCATTAGTTTCTCTTCCCAAAGTCTTTTCTCCCTGCCTGATGAAGTCCTGATCGTGTATTCAACCAATAATCTTTCGAGACTTGCTCACGATCATGTCTTCCAGGAAACCTTCCAAGAGACCTTGATCCTTTCTCTGTGGCCCAGTAGCAGCTGGTGCATTTTTCACATAGTTCTGTAATCATTGGTTTCCTTGTGTTTTTCCCTCTATTAGACTATGTGCGTTTTAAGGAAAAAGAGTACAGCATTGCAATTCTCACTGCATTCCAGGTGCTCAGGATTGTCCTGGGTTACATGTAGTGGGTCCTCCGTGAACAAACCTTTGTTAAATCCACGAATGGTAAGGAGTTCTGTATTCAGGCCTAGGCTCTGACAATACCTCACTGTATGACCTTTAATATACTCATTAATACCCACTAGCCTCAGTCATTTTTCAAATGTAACAAGAAAGATTCTTGCCTCAGGTGGTTTGTTATAACTGTTAAGAGCAGTGTAAAAGTTCCCTGAACTTTCAAAAGCAAAAAAGATACAAAGGCGATGGGATTATTGTTATACATATTCTTATTCTTTCTGCAGCAAAGGTATTTGTTAAGGCCCATGATTGTGTGAAAGGGGAGAATAAAACTGAAGTAGAGAAATCTTTTCTTTTTGACTTTTTTTCTCAAGCCCCTAGGAGTGGTTTGTTGCTATAGAAATGCAAGGAGGTTGTCACATTTTTCTTTTTTATGCTTTATAGCTCTGTAGTTCCAAGTGCTGAGCAGGAAAGACTACTCTTTTACCATAAGAACGGTAACAATTTCAATTCAAAACTCACCAATCTTAGCTGAATAGTGAGTGTTGTATTCTCCTGGATAGAACTGGAACCCGTTCTACTAAGCGAAGTATCCCAAGAATGGAAAAATAAGCACCACATGTACTCACCAGCAAATTGGTTTCACTGATCAACACCTAAGTGCACATACAGGAATAACATTTATTGGGCGTAGGGCAGATAGGAGGGGGAGGAGGGGATGGGTATATACAAACACAATGAGTGTGATGCGCACCATCTGGGGGATGGACGCGCTTGAAGCTCTGACTGGGGCAGGGCAAGGGCAATGTAACCTAAACATTTGTACCCCCATAATACACAGAAATAATAATAATAAAAAAACCTCACTAATCAAATTGATTAGCAGCCCCCCAAAATAACATCCCGAAACAACACATTCCTGCTTTTGAAGCATTTTTGATATTGTCTATTTTTCATTATTTAGTAAAATGAAATTTTATTGTTTGGGGCTATTCACTTGGGAAACCATACTTGAGAAAAGACAACTAGTGGTTGTCTTTATTGAAGAAAAAAATGTAGAGGTAAAACTGAAAAGAAAAATGGCTTTAAATGGGTTATGAAGCAGAAAGTCAAGTTACTTATTTGAGGCGACAACAAAAACTACCCTCTCCTAGGCCATATTCCCTGAAGTTTCTCTGTTTTATCAGGTTTTACATCCTAGACTGAAATAATAGAAGCCTAATTCTGAAAGAAGCAATAATAGAGCACCATGTATGTGCCATTTTCCTCCTGGCAAGGTAGCTGTTGAGGATAAAATCAAGCATATGGGAAAGTTCAGTGGATTAAAAGCTAGAATAAATAGGTTCTGTCTTTTGACTTGGTGACTTGGCTGGACGGTGGGAAAATGGGGAAGATTAATTTCACTTCTTTGAGTCTCCAGTTCTTCATGTGTACAATGATAGAACAAGACTAGCTGTTCTCTGATACCCCCTAGTTCTGAAATTACCTGATTCTTAGCAATCCTAGTTTTTATATCTTCATATATGACTTTCTCTCACCTCAGCCAAAGCCTATTCTCCCATCCAGGAAGGAAGAAAGGAAGGTAAGAGCAGAGAGATAGAGGGAGGGAAAAAGGGAGGAAGGGAAGTTAGAAGGGAGGATGGAATCCAAAAACTATATCCTTGGACACATTTTAGACTCTCTCTAGCCTTACAGTAAAGAAGTTATTTCTAATAATACCAAATGTGAATAATTCCTTTCTATCATACACGAATAAGTTTAGCTCATTAGTAGTAAACATATTATCATTCCTAAGATATGGGAAGTAGAGCTGCTTTCTGATACAAATAAAATTTGAAAGATCTATTTTAAAGTACATTTATTATTTATACTGTATAATATAAACTTCTATAAATAATTTGAAAAAATAATTTCTGTAAATATTTCAAAACTTTTTTCATAGATTTTTAAAATAATTTTTTTCATAATGTGACACTTTTTTATATGCAAAATATGGCTGGGAAGCACAAAATAGCCATAAATTTTCAGTGATGTTGACCTTTATGGAATTTAAATCTGTTCTCTCTCTGTGTCTCTAATTTACAGTTTACCACGTTGACAGACTACTTTCTTTTGCCTCCTTTCTTTATCCTAGATCAGATGATACCACCCACTTCTCCTCCCACCCCACACACATATGAATGCATATGAATACTCATGATCACATTCCCTTTCTCCCAGTTCTCTCTTCTTCCTTTGTTTCCTTCCTTCTTTCTGTTGTATTTATCTGTTATAGCTGCTAAGTTAGGACAAGAAATTTTGTAATATCTGTGATATTACAGACTAAGAAATGCTGCTGGGGTAGACAAATAAGTGTTACTTCATAAGAGGCCATGGAAGAGGTGGGTTAGAAAGGATCCTTATAATATGGACACTGGCCAATCACAGTGGCTCACACCTGTCATATCAGCACTTTGGGAGGCAGAGGCAGGAGGATCATTTGAGGCCAGGAATTTGAGACAAGCCTGAGCAACATAGCAAGACCCCATCTCTACAAAAAATATAAAAATTAGCTGGGCACAGTAGCATGTTCCTGTAGTCCCAACTACTCAGGAAGCTGAGGCAGGAGGATCACTTGAGTCCCGGGGTTTAAGGTTTCAGTGAGCTATGGTGACGCCACTGCACCGTAACCCTAACAGCAGAGCAAGACCCTATCTCCAAAAAAAAAGTAATATGGGCACTGACCTTGTTAACGCTCTGTCACCAGAATACACACACACACACACACACACACACACACACACACACACACACCCCTCATGATAGAACCACCCTTAATTTGTTGCTGCCTCTTGTCTCCATGAATCTTGAGTGATAGAAAGAGAGAGGCCGGAAGCCTTTATTCATTCTAGAGTAGTAAAAAAATATTCGTGAATGGGCTGTTGAATATGATCCTTAATCTCATCCCTCCCAAAATTTCAGCTCTGCTCTTCAACTAGCTATGGCAACTTAGGCAAGTTACATACATTCTTGGAACATTTGAGATCTCACTTAGCAGAAAGAAAATGATGAATGTACTGTAACTCCTCACCTTGTGAAGATTAAATAAGATAAGGTACCATAAAGCACTTAGCATAATAAGGTTCACTTTTCATCCAGAAACCTGAAAATGTATTGTGATTGTACCTAAATGACCCCCTAAGGAACAAGCCTCAAATTAGGGTCCTCACCTATTACACCTTCATCAACTACCACATCAGAACTTCTGTGGGTGAAGCTGAGAAAATGAATTTTAACAGGAATCCTAGATCATACTCAGACACCACAGTGTTTTAGAAGCACTACCTCAGGGACTTATCTCCAATGTTAAAATAAAAATCAATAAACAAATTGGATTCAATATGCATTTTTCAATTTCCTATCAAGATTTCTATTTTGCATTTTCAAATATATCCTTTCTTTATCTTCTATACGTTTGTACTAAAAATAATATATTTTGATGCTGGCCTATTTGGAATAACTGTTATTTCTTAATCCCTAACTTAGAATGAAATATATCAAGAAACGAAACCTTTGAATTCACATTTTCACAGTGCCTGTTTACTTACAAATATTAAACTTAAATGTAACATTCTGTAATCACCTTCAATTGTATAGCATGTTTTCAAGTTGAGAAAATAAAGGAAATGCAAGAAAATTTATGTCAGAACTGTATAAATATTTAAAGGAATTTTTTACTAAAATATACTGTGCCCCAGCCAATTTGTCATTAGAATAAGGAGCTAATCTTGACTGAGACATAAGAAAAACAAAGTCATAAATGTTCTATTCAAAGATAAAAGTTTTGTGATTGTATGAGCACCATACTTGGTAAAAAGGAAAAAAGAATATTTCATTTACTTATTCTTATTTCCTTAATTTGCATTGTACATACACCATTTCCAGGATGATCTCAATAGACGTCTTCCTATCAGACAGACTTGAATTCCTCATTCTGTTCCTGGGAATGTGCATGGGATAACATCAGTGGTGAAGTGAGTCTACCTAAAATGCTCCTTGCCCAGTACAAAAAAAGCAAATGCTGAGCTCGTTTGAATTCATTATAAAAATACTCAGTGTTTAATACAAATAGTTTAATGATAAAATTATGTTTGGTTTAAGAAAAACAAGTATTTGTTGCTATTTGAAGAGACATCAGAAGAGATGAAAAAGATAGGTAAAGAAAGTTACGCTAATAGAGTGATTTCTTGAGCTGACCTCTGGACAAGCAGGTAGATGAGAATCTCTGTCTTGTCTTCAGCATCACATTTGGGACAGATCAATGAACTGAAGGTGTGAAGAGAGTAGAATTGATATAGTAGCCCCCCCTTCTCTGAGGTTTGCTTTCCACTGTTTCAGTTACCCAGGGTCAATAAGTATCATTGTATTATGTCAACAGTACAATGAGATATTTTGAGAGAGAGCTCGAGATCGAATACATTCATGTAACTTTTATTATACTGCATTGTTATAATTGTTCTCTTTTATTATTAGCTATGGTTAATCTCTTATTGTGCCTAATTTATAAATTAAACCTTATCATAAGTATGTATGTATAGGAAAAATATAGCATATATAGGGTTCAGTACTATCTGCAGTTTCATGCATCCACCAGGGTATTGGAAATTATCCCCTACGGGTAAAGAGGGGACTTCTGTATACACATTGAGAATTTGAAAGCACGACATGTACTCCTTCATCAGGGAAGATGCCTTATATATGCTATAACATGCAGCAACAATACCAACAGGACAGAAAAACAAATAGGCTCCACTGATTTTCCCTGGCTCCTCAAATTCCTTACTAATGCACTTGAGGATGTAAATAATACATACACCAGATTGCATTAGAGGCGATTGTCTCCCTATTGCATGCATAAGTCAAAAAGCATTATTAGTGCATTAGCAACTGAGGATCAGTTCCAGATTGCATAGTTTCTTTGCCTAATGACTGTCACAAATGGGAAACTCGAGAGCTAAGTAACCAAACAAGACTATCTTCATAGCTTGTCTCATGAATTGCCTTCCTTTGTATCATAAACATTAAAAAGGTAGTTTATGGAACAAATATTATAAAAGCTTTTTTAATGCATAAAATATTTATTAAATAGGGGTAGACATAAAAGGTTTTTATGAGTATTGCATGGTTCTTTGTAATCCTTCTAAAATGTAGTGGCTATTTCTTTTTTAACCCAGGCAAGATAATTATAAACAAACTGATGCTACAAGCCTTATGTGATTGTCTCAGAATTTGTGTAGTCTCAGGAAGGATCATATATCTTACTCTATTATTGTATCTTTCATTCCTTAATGATGGTAGATGGTTCAGTAAAGCAGGATGATTCTGCCTTATAATTCCATATTATTGATAAATAACCAAAACTATCTTCCCCTTGATCATACATTTGTATGTGATCTATAAAATATTAATTGAACCATTTCTTGTTCCAATAGAATCTTCAACAGGGACATACTTTGACTTTGTCACAACAGAGGAATTTTTAATTTAATTTTAATACCATTGGTTTGTATATCATCTATTTTTGTGGACTTTTTGTCTCCTTCAGCCACCTAAATTATGTTCTGTATCTGGCTTTGGGAAGCATTTGCAATAGTAAAACAAACTCAGTCTCTTTTTGGTAAGGAGGTTATGTTCTTTCCCTTCTCCAAGTGGGATCTATCCAAAAGCACAAAGCACTGATTAAGTTTTCAGTTAACATGATGGGATGTATGAGATTTATAAATGGAAAGTTATGACCTAGAAATCCATGGCCTCTGCACAAAAGCCAAGTTAATTTCTAGAATATGTAAGAAAAGGTAAAATTGATTTAATAGGTAGGACCATATTACTTCTTTTAAGAGTCTATTCTTGCTGACACTTTAACAGACTTTCCCTCTTGGAACTTAATAAGATTAGAAATAGTTCTGATATTTTTTTAAAATAAACTTTTTATTTTAGAATAGTTTTAGATTTACATAAAAGTTATAAAGAAATTACAGAGACTTTCTCTGTGCCTCATGCCCAGTTTCCTCTATTGTTCACATCTTATGTTACTATGTATATTTGTCACAACTAATAAACCAATATTGATTCATTATTAATTAAAGTCCAGTCTTGACATTTTAAAAACGCATTAAATTGAAAAGAAAATAATTTATACATAATTAAACATTGGTTTCTTAGTTTTGAAAGAAAATGTACACAGTAAGAATAGCATCTCATATCAATTCATAAGAAATGATTCTGTGATTCAATGTAGGGGACTAGATAGTAATGTATAACAAATAAACAACTTTATTTCAATAGTATATTTGCTTAGACTTTAAAGTAGCATATCTAAAATAAATCCTGCAAGAAACATTGTGAATGTAGGAAATCTTGAGGAGAAAATCATCTTCCCATTTGACTTGAAACAGTTAAATATTGTCTTGCAAGGTCAATCACCTCAGTAGTAACAATCATCTGCTGAGGACCTACTGTGTGTCAGTTGTTTTGCAAGGTGCTTGACACATTATTTTGGATTCTATCAACAGCCCTGCAAAGTTCATCCCTATTATCATAGGTGCAGAAATTGAACTCAGCAAAGCAAGTAGCTTAGGGTTATAGAGCTAGAAAACGATGGATATAGTTTTAAAGAAGAAGAAAAGGGGGGAGTGAAAGAGGAAGGAGAGAAAGGGGAGAAAGGGAGGAAGAAGATGGGGGAAAGGAAGAGGAAATCTGTCTAGGGGAAATAATTTCCTAAAGTATAAAGCATAAAAAATCATCTCATGTTATAACAGTTAGGATATTTATTATTTAAATCTTAATTATGATTAGTAGAATGAAGTGTTTTGTCATTTTTGCAGTATGTAAATAAGGGCGATTGGTCTAAATTGCCATTTTTGTAGATTAGGTTATTTTTTAAATAGTGTCACCAGCAGGTTTATCAGGGAAGTGATATGGACCTGGTTTAATACCAAAGGCTGCTATAAAGTATGAAAAATATTAAAGAAGTTTATGTCACAAGCTTTCATCTTTTATAAGGAGTTGTTTGGGGTGGTTATTTATAAAGATACTTAGAGACAAAAATTTTTATAAAACCAAATGGTCCATATTAGGCATCTAAAATGAATCATATTATTACATTGGCGTAGTTGCGAGGTTGTATTAGCCAATATTTCTAAGTAAGGAATAATGGGAAAATTTCCTTTTGATTTAGTAAAGCGTGTGTGTGTGTGTGTGTGTGTGCGTGCACGCGTGTGTGTGTGTCCATCCCTGTTGTATAAGGTAGAGGCTTAGGCTATGCAGGACTTTTCTTATACTTCTGATCCTTAATACCTTTCTTGGTCAGGGAGTTAGGAGATAAGTACCTCTGTGGCATCATCTGGAAAAATATTCTCTCTCTTTGATTACCATATTTTCTGTGTCTGATTGTCATTGCTGGAATCTCTTGAATTTTGAGGCTCCAACAGGGTGCTTTTGCCTATTTTGAAAGTATGCAGAACAATCCAGGTTTATCAAGGTTATTTTGAAATGTAAACATACATTAAATAAAATCTTCAGAAAATATTTTTATTTCAGCACTGCTTATTAAGTAAAAAGTAAGTTTCTATACCAAAGAACACACTAGAATTAACTCTAAATAAGAGTTTCTCAGTTGTTTAATTGCTTTTGGATTCGGGATCTTTTTCTTCTTTATTGCCAAATACACAACCTGAGATTTCATATTTCAGCCTAAAAAAACACAGTAATATTAAGATTTGATATACTGCAGCTGTAACAAAAACAGCAACAAAAAGTTTGTCTGCTGGTATTTCTCGCTCCATTGCCAAACTTGGGAAAAGCACATACATGGTAGTAATTTATGGTTTTTTGGTGGCAGAAGAAAGAAACATAATTTTACAAGCATCTTGTTTTATTCCAAATAATATTTGAAGAGTGTGACTGATTCTGAAAAGAACCCAAATAAGTACTAAGCTCAGCCACTGTGTTGACTTCTGCAAATGTAATATAAATGGGAGATACCCAGGAAATAGCCCAGCATCTATCTATAGTTTGCTTCTTCCACACCATCTCATTAGGACATACCCTTATTGATAAAGACCAAGATACATGAGACAAGTGTTATGGAAGTGAACTAACTGCTATTAATCAGCAATCCTGCTCTTTAGGTAGTTGCTTCCAGGTAAATTAAGACCAATCAGTAAGCTTTCTTTGATCAAGGTCACCTAAGAGAATCAAGGGCATTATTTTTCCTAGGAAAAACTATTATTAATTATATTCTGCTTTAATCATAATCTCATGTACCCCTGAGCATCAGAAAATAATTATTACATACCTCCTATGTGCCAGGCATCTTTTTGTATACTAAGGATACAGCAACAACAACAACAAAAAAGACAAAAAACCCTTGTCTCATTTATGTACTAGTTGTAAAAAGCTAGACACTAGATAAAATATATAAGGAGATTGTATTCTGTGATAGTGGTAAATACTATAGAGAGAAATAAAAGGGGCTAGAGTTTTGGAGCAGTAGTTACAATTACAGTTTTTAATGAAGTCAGGGAGGCTTCACTGAAGAGGGATAGTTGAACAAAGGTTTCAAGGAGGCGAGGGAGTGAGCCATGCAGATACTGAGGACAAGAGCATTCAGGTAGGAGTAAGCACATGCAAAGGCCCTGAGAACAGCATGTTTGGAAGTTTTAGACATGACACATGACCTTGCACATAGAAGGGGTGCAGAACATATTTGATTAAGTCAATAATATCAGGCTTCAAGATAAAGTGTTTTCACATACATTATGGTTTAAGTCAATGATATTAATATTATTCTTTCTTTACTCACAGGTAAAATACCTGAATTTGACATGAATATTAAAATATGGTTCACATACTGAAAAGAGTATGCTTAATGTGTAGGATTTCATACCATTTTAAGCCTTAGTTTTTCATTTGCTTTTCATATTAATGCTTTA
Source organism: Indri indri (assembly GCA_004363605.1). Classification (NCBI taxonomy): domain Eukaryota; kingdom Metazoa; phylum Chordata; class Mammalia; order Primates; family Indriidae; genus Indri; species Indri indri. The sequence goes on along the minus strand of RJWJ010003043.1, from coordinate 58,442 downwards.
AAAGGTTGTGACTTTCTTTCATAATTAGTTGTGAATTGCTTTTGCTAGCAGTGTAATTGGTTGTGAAATTGCACTCTTTTTTTTTTTTCTTTTTTAAATTCTCTTCATGCTTTGTGGAGAAAAGCAGTCACCAAATCCTTTTCCTTCCTTTATTTTTTGTTGTGTTGAATAGTTTCATCCAGAAGAGAAAGAGAAAATCCCTGAAAACATTCACACAAAAGGTCATTTGTCCTATCACCAGCTTGCTGATAAAAGCTCAGGAAGTAAATAGTACTCCCTAGTAAAATAATCGCTGATAATGGAAACAGCAAACAAATAAAATAAATACCAGATTCTTTAAAATAATAATCTAATGCTGCTCTTTTATATTGGGATACATCTTTTTTCTTATGAATCTAAAACTCTAAAGGATTCATTCTCAGAAGGTCTTTCTCTTGTTGCTTGTGCTGCAATTTGAATCAGGTCTTTGTCTTCACGCTGTTCTCACACTGCTGAGGGAGCTCTGGTGAGCAGAGACCCACTGCCTTTCTGAGCAGGTATGGAAATAGAGCAGACCCTGGTTCCTGCTTCTCAGATTGCAGCACCAAGAGAACTAGTGGCAGTGCTTTTTTTTGTGATTAAAACAAGAAAAAATAAAGCACACACCAAGTGGTGCAGTCAGTGCTGAAAGTGCCCAAGTACCACCCTGCTCATGCCATGAGCTACATGATTGGCCTTGGATTTAGAAGCCTGAAGGTGAATTATCTTGTTGGGTTCAGATGAGTGCAATTAGCCAGCCATTTAAACATTAAAGTGGATATGAACTTGAACTAGAGTATATCTAATGTGCAAACTAATTGTAGCTGTTTTATCTAGCAGGTTCTAAAATTACCCTTGAAAATTAGAACACTTGTCCCTGCAAATTCTTATGAAATCGCCACTGCTCAGACTAGAAAGGAATAAACGTCATAGGTCTTCTGGTTAAATAAATGCTAAGACACTTGCTTTTGTTTGGTGAAAAAACTGCAGCAGCTATTAAATCAGAATATGCGGATTGGAATACAGAAATCAAACTTTTGGTAAATGAGCCATTTGGGAAATGGGGCATAACAATGTCGCCTATCTGACAAGAATGTGGTGAAGCTCAAGTGAGGATGGCAGTGTTCTTGGTGTTCTTTCAAATGGGCTTCTAAACTTATTTATTATACGTCCGGCATAGAAAGAGAGAAGACATAGCAGACTTCTTCCCGAGAGAGCGCCTTGGGAAGATAAGACCTATATATAAGAGAGATCAAAGGGTAAAGTAATATAATGATTGGCATCATCATCATAACAGAAATAAAACTTAAGTGCCAAATATACACACTATAATTTTTGAGTTCCAAGGAGGGAAAGATTATGGCAGACTGGCAATTCCTAGAAATTTCTCCTTCCAAGAATGAGATTTGGCGCTCGATTCATGGTATGTCAAAGATAGAACAGGACATAGGGACCAACTGGTCCAGTTTCTCATTGTGCAGTTGTTAAGATTTGCACAGAAGTGCAAAGCTGCGAGTTCAATGTGCCTGCCAGCAGCAAAAATCCCCTTAACCCTAGACCAAGCAGTTCCTTCCTCTTTTTATTTGCTCAGGCATGGATTCTTTGAGCAAACATTTTGAATGCTTATATGTTATCCAGATACTGCTCTGGATATTAAGAACGAAGCCATGGGCAAAATGCACAAAATCCACTGATATAATGGAACCAGCATTCTAGCGGACGATATACACAGTGAGTTTAGATTTTTGAAAATACTTTTTCTTAGTGGCTATAGTGTAATGGGATTGGGTTGGGCAGGTAAGATAGCAAAGGAAACTCTGAGAAGTTGTCATTCACACAGAGAACTAAGTCATAAAGAGCTAGCTGAGGGTGGAAAAGTGTTACTGGCAGAGGGAGCACAAAGATCAAAAACTCTGTGAAGAAAAAGCGTGACTGGACAGCAAGGAGGCCAGGCTCGATGGAGCACACAGAGGGCTGAGATCCGATGGTACATACCTCCAGTGTACAACAAACGGATGGGTGGGATTTAAAGAATGATAGTTAAGGGGAGATGGCATTCGGAGAAGAATAACCTTTGTAAACAAAGGTACAGAATTAAGAAATGGACATTGTCCTGTGGCCTCTATTTGTTTTTCTCTTCATATAAGTTCCCATCTCAATTTGGGAAAGAACATTGCATTGGGAAGACAAAAAAAATAAAAAGTAGATGTTGTATTCTCAACATACGTATACAAAAAAATAACATAAATAAATCAATAAAGTGATAACAAGGGAAGTTGATGGATACATTAAGTAGCTTAATTGTGATTATTTCACAATGTGTACATTTTTCAGAAGCTCAAGTTGTACATCTGAAGTATACACAATTTTAATTTGTCAGCTAAACTCAGTAAAGCTGGAAAAAATTAGAAAATACTATAGGCAACTTGAAGAAAGAGTTTTATAAAACAGATTCAATGCAACTCAATTTTTAAAGTTTTCTCCTCACTAAAGTTTGCCATTCTGCTCGTTTTTTGAATATACATGTGCCTCCCTGCTTATATATGAAGACATTTATTAGGCTGATGGTTGGAGTGGGAGAGATGAGACGCTTTTCCCTGCTCACACCTGCAGCACCAAAAGCAAAAGAAAGCCTCTGGGGATCACTGTATCAGGCTGCTGAGTGTAGGTCCCTGGGATTTTTCCCTATCCTAGCCCATCTGCCTTCCTGGACACTTTTCTGAGTAAGCAAGGGCTGATTTCCAGGCAGCACTTACATTGTTAGGTTAGATTTTGTACATCAGAGCATTTATGGGAGACCACATTACCCAGTGAGATTTTACTTGGCAAGGTACATCCTCCTAAAGGAGGAACTAAGAGTTTTATATTACCAGATCCAGCCAGATATGGTGCAAAATGCAATTAACTGATTATTTTTTAAAAACCACACTGGTGTCTTAAAGCATTTCATTTGAAGCTTTTCCAGGACTGGCAAATATTGGACCCTCAAGTTTGATGGAGGATTTTTCTGGGCTGCATTCTTCCCTTTCAGCTTGTTGACAGCATTATTGTCAGAGAATCTTCTTTCCTCTCCATGGGAAAATGGCAATAGCCACTAATCTGGAGAGAGAAGGTGTAATTTAAATGGGGGAAGCCAAGCTGTGTTTTGTCTTCTCAAGAAAAAAATACTTTACTAGGTTTGGAAGTGGACTTAGGTATTTTCATTTCTTCCCTTTGTTGAATAGTCTTCACCCTCTTGTGGGTAATCAGGGTGTTATCCTAATTCCTGGAACAAGATGACATGTTATTTTGTTTGCAGCTTTTTATGATTCAAATGTGTGCACAGTGCAAGAAATATATTCTTTAATTTGATTGACCAGGATGCCATGAACTCACTGTCTCCTCTAAGGAACAATTGGTTGCATATACAGCACAATAGAAATAATTTATTTCCTCATATTTTTTCAGCTTTAAACTTAGTGTGCCCAGTTGTTGACTTTCTGTTAGAAAATAGGGAATCTATATTTAAATGACTTTTAGCAAGTATTGAATGTGAAAGGTTAACTTAAAACATCAAATGCTTTTTAGTGTCCCTTTACCCCATGTAAAACAACAAAATAAACCAATTTCCACAGCAGCGTAAGAATTCTTGCAGCATCATTACACCTTAATTTTACATCTTACACTTCACATACCACAAAAAAATGAAGATTGCAAGATGCTAGTATGCCTTAGAATTAGGAGACCATTGGTCACAATGTAACGACAAGGAGTAGTTTGGAAGTGGACATGGTACCAATAAACAGTGTTGTAGTAAGAAGTGGTGGCTGCAAAGATGAGACATGGTGATACTGGGCATGGGCTGAACAGACTAGACTATTTTGGGTGTAGATAAGGCATTCAAGGGTATAAAGTAGTGTAATTCAGAAACTAGTTACTACATACTAATATGACTTGCCGGTGTTTAAGAACTGCTAGCCCTGTACCTAATTCCCCTGTATAATAGAAGAGTTTTGATTTCTTCTTTCTTCTTGTCCAAACACATACGTATTTTAGTCAGGAGTAAACCAAATCCTGGGAGGATACAACCACTTGCTGTTAGCTAATACAGTAGGAGGAAGACAGTAGGAGCTGAAAGCCAAAATGAGATTGTGTTTTCCCTGGGAAAATTAAGAAAAGATGCGTGTCTAGGATGGTTTCTTATATATTGATGTGTTTGATATACTTTGTCTTAGCTTCCTAAGATGCAAAAACACAGGGGAAAGGATGATCAATTTTGGAGTGTTTGTTTTCATTAAATACATGAATGACAGTGCAATGATCTGCCTTCTGTGCCAAGCTAGATCATGAACTATAAAATTATGGTATTAATAGTAGTAGTAATATTATCTATCCTTTGTAAAATGCTTTCTGTGTACTAGGCACTGTGATGAGTGCTTCATATACTTCATCTTATTTCATCTAAATTATAATGCATGAGGCAGGTGCTATTATGTACAGAGAAGAAAACTCACATTAGGAAAGTTGTGGTAAAAATTTGCCAGAGCCACCAAGGTAGTAAATGAAGGAGCCCGGTGTCATACCAAAGCGGTTCGGGCTTCAGAAAACAACCAAAACTACAGTTGCATGATGTTGAGAAAACCCCGTAATTTCCCTGCATTTGTTTCTTTAGCTATTAATTTTTTTTTAAAGAAAGTGTGCCTCCCTGATGAGGCTGTTGTATTAAACAAAATTATGCCTATAAATTCTGACGGCTCTGCCTAGCATATAGTAGGCTAGTACTAATAGCTAGTGTGGCATATTTCTACTACAACTCCTTTAACTGGCAGCTGCTCATCTGAAGCTTTGATTTTTCCAGAGCATTTCAATGTTCCCTTGAATAGATTAATTCTAATCTGATGATATGATGTTATAACTAAGATTCTAATTCTGATATAACCACCCAAACTAGGATGTATATGATATTAAGATACATGGTACACAGAGGATATAATAGTTTGTGTGTGTAACACATACAGTTGACCCTTGAACAACGTGGGGATAAGGGAAGTCAACCTCCAGCACAGTCAAAAATGCATGTATAACTTTTGACCCCTCCAAAACTTAACTACTAATAGCCTGCTGTTGACTGAAAGTGTTATCAATAATAATAGTTGATTAACACATATTTTACACAGTATATGTATTATGTGCCATATTCTTATAATAAAGTAAGTTAGAGAAAAGAAATGTTATTAAGAAAATCATAAGGAAGGGAAAATATATTTATTATCAAGCAGAAGTGGATCATCATAAAGGTCTTTGCTGTCACCATCTTCACATTGAGTGACTGAGGGGGAGAAAGAGGAGCGGTTATTCTTGCTGTCCCAAGAGTGGCAGAGACAGAAGAAAATCCACAAATAAGTGGATTTGTGCAGTTCAAACATGTTCAAGGGTCAACTGTATAGATATGCGTGTGTGTTTTCTTGTTGCTGGTGCAAATTACATATTTAAACCATTATTACTATGACCCGTTGATTTTCTCATAAGTCCTTGTTTCAGAAGACTTTGGAAAAAAAAATCTCTAATCACCCTGAAAATAGACTGTGATTTGCACATCCTTGAAAATTAATGTATAGGATGTCAAAATGAAGCCAGATGAAAGAAATGAGATCGCTTCTTTTTAAAATCAAACTTTGTTATCGTTTATACTAGTTATCCTACAGCACCTATATAAAGTTGAATAGATTCATCACGGAAGTTGAACCCACCAAAGCCTGGATCTGGAAGTTTTGTAGAAATGCATGCATATTTATGCTTGTGATAAAATATGTGTAATTTAGATTATGCCACTAATTTTTTCTTAGCACAAGTTCTGAGGTGAGATTGCCAGACTTTGAATCTGTCTCTACCATTTATTATTAATAGTATCAATGCTTAGGCAAGTTATTGTATTTAGATTCTGTGCACTTGACTTGCTCACATGTAAAATGGAGATGATAGTCACTTAAATAATTAGGAGTGTTGTGAGGATTAGAGTTTATGTGCCTTCCATGTAGCTATCCTCAATCAATATTAGCTGCTGTTGATATAATTATTATCAAAATCATCATTCTTTTTCTTATTTTTAGAAAATAGTTTATTGAAAAGAACACTGAATTAGTAGATGAATCCTATAGTTAATCTCTAAAGTATGTTGATATTATGATTTTCCCATCAATAAAATAGAAATAATACTTGTCCTGACTATCTCATTGGGTATTTTTTGAGCATCTAATGACGTTCCATTGGTGTAGCTGGTATAGGAATTGTTAGGTGTTACATAAACACAAAATGTTATTGATGTTGTATGAAAAAAAGAGCCTGGGAGAAAGAGAGGAATGATGTTTCATATGAGGGTGGAACAGTCCACTTTAATAAATACAGGAAATTTTCATGAGGTCTTGGGTATGGACAGGTAGAAACCTGGAACTCACACTCAAAATAAGAGAATATCAAAAAGGCATGACCATACTGATATGGGAAATTTCTGTTTTACACCTACTTGAGGAATATAAAATTCTTTTTATAAACAAGTGTGGTTGAGATAAAGATTATAATTTATAATGGGGAAGAATTTCTTATTTTCCATTGGGCAGATTTTGAATTTTCAGTGGTACTTTATCTAATCGGTGATGTATGATATACATGTTATTACGGAGCTTTCACCTTTCAGAAATGTGCAAATCAGTTTGGTATACACTGCAAGTCCTGAGACTACTAAGACTACTACTAAGTTTTAACTTCATGTCTGCTTACAGAAAAGCATAAGAAATATTGTGAGGTGGAGGGAGAAAAAGGACATTGAGAGAGAAAGAGAGAGAGAGAAAGTGGGCAGGAAGGGGATGTCAAAGTTTGGCATTATTTGTTTTCTAGAGAAAAGAACAGTATAGAGCAATTTGTGGTTGTCACATTTGAACACACAAAATTAAAATTTTTTTCAGCAAACAATTTGCTTTCTGGATGGTTCCACTTTTTTTTTGTAATTTTCTGAGTAAAACGTTTTTTAATCTTTGCTGACAATCCTTCCTATCTGAAAATCTGAGCTATCTGTCAGAAATCATTATGTCAACTGTACACTGTGCCATGTGATATTTTGCATTTATATTGAGTCTTTCAATCAATAAAAAAATAGAGTGCTTTAAGGATCATTCTTACAGAGTAGCAAAAGGAAATCATAGTTTAAGACAAAGTGGCTTTTCATATTTTACAGAGCACACTGGAGAAATTTAGTACAACCCAAAAGAATGACACTCCTGGGTCTGAGCGTAGGCAGTGTTGGAATCAGGGAATTATGAAGTGTCTAATGCTGAAAGATACTTTAGAGAGCAAACCAGGTCAACATCCCCATTTATAGATGAGAAAATAGAGCCACAAAATTGACTGGTTCAGTGGTTCTGTTTTCAAAGTGTGGTTTCCACAGCATCTGTATCTCCTAGGAATACATTAGAAATGCAAATTCTTGGGGCCTACTTCCCAGACCTACTGAAACTCTGAAATCAGGCCCAGCATTCTGTATCTTAACAAGCCCTCCCAGTGATTCTGATATGCATTGTAGCTCAAGAACCACTTGACTAGATAGTAATTTTTCTAATACCTACCCCAGTGTTTTTCCCATTGTACCATGTTGCTTCTCCTCTTCTCTTTCAATGGAAGTCTTCCTCTTTAGGATGGAGTGGAATGAGAATCTAAACTCAACTGTGTCCACATGCACCAAGCACAGTGGGAAAACCAAGGAAATAATTTTGTAATACAGTTCTAAAAACACCTTTGCCTGATTTGAGAAGCATTAGATGAAAGTACCATTCTTAAGGCCTTAACAATGTAGATAATTGTCTCATTTCCCTAATTCACAGAATTCTGATTAACCTAGAATCTCTAAGAGATAGTCAGGGATTCTACTTTAGCCTCATATTATTTAGAAAGAACCCTAAAAGCTTGATTAAAATGAGTCAATCGTATATCTCTTCACCCGTTTTGCATTCAGATTAATAAACAACTGCAAAGACTAGTAAATGGAGCCTGAGCTATCTTTTTAGTTTTTTTCCCCATCCAGCAAATACAAATACATCCTTAACGACATTGTAAACTTATGTATATTGCTCTGAATTCTTAAAGGGTATTTTAAAATGCCAGGTATGGAACAAATGAGAATTAATACATATTGAATTTAATCACTAAAAGTAGATTGCTATTACTAAACTTTGAATAATATGTAAATTATCCTTTTGATTGGCTTAAATCAGTTTATTTAGATTCATTGTAATTCTCCCATAAAATAATTATAATGGACTTTTTGCAAACAAATCAGGTACATGTTTTTCCTCAGTGAATGCAAGAAGAAACAATGAGAATCTTCTTCGAAGACAGAAGCCAATTTACCATGAAGCTAATAAACTCATAAACTCAGGGCCCTTTTAAAACCCAGTGCCTAATTTTGAACTTGTAATTTTGAATTCTTTTTCTTAAAGAGGGACCTCAAAATTGTATAAGCTTCAGGCCCCACAAAATATAATCCACCTTTGGCTAGGGAGTGTTATGTACTCTGTCAGTGGGCAGAAATACTTTACATGTTGTACTACATAAAAGCCTTTCCATTTATGTCCAATGAACATTGAACCAAAATGAGTACCCATGTCAGTTTTAAAGCTGGTAGAAATTGTTTCTGTATATGCACCTTGTTGCAAGTGGCTTTGGATTAGCATTAGACTGAGTTGTCAATCATTTCTTTAGCATTTTAGATTTCCTTTCTCTTGAGCAGGGGTAAACAAGAAGCACTTAGCAGCTTACCATGACATTAGGCAATGGAGTGTGTATTCCCACACTTATAAATATAAGTCTCTAAATGCTTTCAAAAGAAGGGCAACTTTACTTTTGGTCAGTTCTGGCCCCAGAAATTCAAAAACACTTTTTAGTTTAAACATTTGGGAGAAAGCATCTTGATTCAGATCCGAAGTCAATGCCAAATGTTTGTTAGATAGATATTTCTTTGATTTGTTTGTGTGGCTTACATCCCTGCTGTCTTAGAATGACAGCATGATTTACATCTTTATTTTAGAGAAAAAATGGTTTTCTTATCATTGAAGGAGACAAAAAATGATTCAGTTGTAAATATGACCCAGTTTAAGTAGGTTTGGATGTTATAGCTAATTTCAAAATTCCCAAGGGAAGGATTGCATGATTGCTATGGTCTTTTTTGGTTAGCATTTTAAAGGTGAAGTGCTGCCAACAATGCTTTTGAATCAGTCACTGCTATGGAAGGGAGGTACGAGGGAAAAACAAGCCATGTTAGTATATCTAGATAATAAACAGCAGCAATGACAGCACTCAGCATTCTAACAGAGTCTGTATGTGTTAACATACAGAGGCTTAGATTCATTTAGTTTAGAGTTTAAGACTCATTACCTCTTTCCTCAGTATTTTTGTTAACCAGTTGCCATCTAGTCCAAGTTAATTAATCTCTCTGAGCCTCAGTTTTTTCAACTATCAAAGGTAAATAATACCTACTACAGATTTGTGAAAATAAAATATATTCAACTTCTAGGATGGTGCCTGGCACACAGTCAATAAACAATAATACAAGACAGACTTTATAGCATTTTCAGTGAATAAATTGGAAGCTCATTTTGTATATATGAGATCACCTGGGAGCTTCCAGGTTGAGAATGAAAGTTGCCTCTTGCCTGTACTTGTCTGTATTCGGATAACAGAGACTAGTGCTTTTGTCGACATAGTCGAAGACGTAAATGGTGAGAGCAGGAGGGAGAACTAAATGCCATGTTCTTACTATGATCTCTTGGTAACATAACAGATGATAGAATGACTTATAAGGAATAGGTTGTACTTTGTTGTGATACTTTATTTTAAAAGCTGGTGACTTGTTAAATGTCCTGCCATTCATAGCTAAGAGTGAGTTCTGTGGGTCCCTAAGGAAGCACCACACACAATGCATATGGTGAGAAACTAAGCTGGGTTCCAGAAGTTTATTAATGCTTTTATCCAAAGTGACAGAGGGATCACGATTTAAGATTAAAGTACTTCTCATCACCTTCTCTTTGCATTTTTCTTTAATCCTCATGTCAGTAAGAAGCTGGGCTTGGTTAGGTTTCTCCAGAAAGTAATATGCTAGCATAAGATTCCAATAAGACCAATGTTACCCAAGGGCAGAGTATGCAATTTGAGGTGTGCTCCATGGTTCTGCTAATGTTTTGTTATTGTTTTTTAATTACCCAACAGCTTGCTACAATGACTGAAATCTCTACCATAGGAATTGCTTTGTGCACTGAGATATTCTTTTCCAGAACGCCACAGAAAAAAGTTTCATATTTGGTCTGGGGTGGTTTAACTTGGTCAGTGGGAAGACGTCATTCTTCTATTTCTGGACACTTACATAACTTATTGTGATTAGTTTCATTTCTCTTTGGCCACGAGGAAAACTGTGGTAAATTAAATAGATAAAAAATATGTTAGATCATATTAATTGACATACTATGACCTGATTAATACCATAGTCCTTTTTAACCCAGGACTTTTCTTTAGCTCCTAAGGACTTGCACAACTTTGAGAATGGAGCCATCTCAGAGATGAACACTAGTTCCAATTCTAACATACTAACACTAGTCAAAAGGATAATTTAAAAAATAGATATGCAGAAATTCTAGAGGGTTAAATATGAGATTAATTGGTAACTTTTCATTAAACTTGTATTTAAGTAAAAAATTTTTAAAGATAGATTTTATACAAATAATACATATTCATTGTTATGAAAATAATACTACAAAAATATAAACATTATAACAGCTAATATTTGCTTAGATCTTACTATGTGCCAGAAACTTGGCTAAAATTTTACATCATGAGGTAGGTATTATTATTTCCATACCATAGTTAAGAAAATGGCAGCTTCAGGAGGTTAAATAACTTGCCTAGGGTCACACACTTTGTAAGTAGTGAGGTTGGAATTTGAACTTAGGTACCCTGCTTTCAGAATTATGATTCTCAACCACTACGTTTTACAAATCTAACCCAAGTTCATAACTCCCTGTTAATATCCTTCCAAACATTTAGTTATATATATGAATATTTGTATGTATGCACATATATAGTGATATATAAAATTTTGTATAATGAAATCTTCATAGGTTGGTATATAAACTACCTTTTGTTCAACGATGTGTCATGGGCCTCCTCCTATATAAAAAAGAATTGATATACATAATTTTAATGGTTCTACAATATTATATTCTATATCTCAAAAACAGAGCCCTATTGATAAATGTGTGTTCTATCCTATTTTGTAAATAGGGAGATACAGGTAAGTTCCCTAGAAAATCCTTTTACATATACTTTATACAATGATGAGATTGTATCCATAGGATAAATACTAGTAGTAGGACCACTGGGGCAAAGGATATACCCATTTTATATTTTGCTACATCTTTCTAAGCAATGAAACAGAAATTTCTCCTCCCACCAACAATGTAAGAGAACAGTATCCCACCCCTAAATATTCTTTTCAAAATTAGATTATAATGACATTTTTTTTTAAAGTCGGCTAATTATAATTGTTTGAGGATGGAATTATTTTCATTTTTATTGTCATCTGTGTCTGGGGAATTAGTAAACAAACTTGTATTTTTAAATAGTCTTATGATTCAAATGAATATTTGCAAACTTGAACTCTTAGAATCTCACCATATTAGTAAAATTTATGATGCCTTTCTGTGTCACTTATATTGCTCATTTTAAAATCCACTTCTTCTTTATAAAATAGAACTATTATACTTGGATTCTATAGTTTACTGCCAAAAAATTTAAGATAATCTCTTAATGTTTCTAAGATGGAGTAAAATATTGTAGGACTGTGTGGCTTCATATTGCAGTAAAAGTCACTTTATCTAAAAGCCTTTACTGGAGGATATTTTTATGGGATAAATGGATTCCTGTTTTTGGTACATTGTTTCCCATAAAACAATAAATTCTAAATGTGTTAGCATTGTACATTCTCATCAGATGAGTCAATTTGCAGACCTAAAACTTTTAAAAAGCAAAAATATTTTCCATATAATATTACCATAAAAAGCAATACCTTGCTAGTATTTGACTAGTTTCTACTCAAAACACAAATATAAAGACATACTAACTTTTTCAAGTCAACCATATACCTTATTTTACCATTCTTAAATATTACTAATGTTGTGTAGTCTTCCTGTAATTATGTGCATTTCTTTATTATATTTACTTAAATACTAAATGTGATATTCCTATTGAAACACCGACTGGCAAAAGAAAAAGGCACATTATTGAAATTTCGTCACGAGAGGATATAGATATGTGGTTTTGAATTTTTCCATTTCTATCACTTTTACCACCTACAAGTTGATTTTGTGAGTTTTTCAGGATTTATGAAACAGTATGTTTGCAAAATTGTACCATCCTATGAACAAAAACATTCAAAGCCTGAAACAGCTGACATCATGGAGTTTGGTTGTTTTAGTTTTGATCACCTGTGTTTCTTCTGGTTCCATATGCTGTTTATATTTGCCTAAACTACATTTTTGTCATTGATTACTTACTTAGTTCCTCTCTTGTGGTATTTCCATGCTTCCTGGAATGTTGTTAGATATACTCAATTGACATGCAGATTTTTCAAATTTGCTTTATTAATGAAGGTGCTAAGTCACCTGGAAGTTGTTTCTGTGACTGTTAGGCCACACTGAGATGGACAGATTTCATGTTTTTTAGGATTCTCTAATCATGTTCATTTTTAGGATATAATTACAGCCCAGAGGCTTATAAGTTATAGTCTATTAAATCCTTCCTTCTAGAGAGTTGTTGAAACAGTGACATAGTATTCTTCATCCCTATTCTCTCCTTTAGATATTTCTATCAAATTTCATGGTAGATATTAATAGGTAAATCCAAGCACATTTCAATTAGATTATTGGTAAATGTCAAACTTTACAGAAATTGCTTTTTATGCTCCTTTAATCTGCAGACTTAACTCCAAGTGTCCAAGTTAATAACCTGAATTTTTAAATGTGATTATTGACTTCAGAAACCATACTGTTTTTAGATTTTAATTTACATTCAAATTTTTTCTAGCGATAATGATAGTCACTTTTCCTTGTCATTTTCTATTTTTAAAGATAATTTTTCTTCAACCCTCATCTTGTCACAGCCCCAAACTTTGTCCAACATGACTATATTTTTCATAGTGAGTAAAGAAATATAGAGGAACAGCCTAGAACGGATTAATCCCTCTTTGCTGGGCAGTGGTGAGAGGGCAACATTGAAGTCTGCCTTCTCACAGGGCCAAGAACTTCAGGATTAGTGTAACTGAGAGAGGGTGATTCTTTCAAATAAATAGGCCCCTTCATTAAGCCATACCATCAGCAATAAATTGTCTATTTATCGTTTAATGTCTTTTAATGAGATATTAATGCCAAAATCTTCAATTGAGTCTGCTGGAAGATATTGCGTTATTTATGCTAACTCTGTATGCAAGTTTGCATTAATTATAGTGATTTTTTGCTACTTTATATTTGGAAATCTTTGAAATTATGCTTTAATTAAATTATGACTAACCATAGACCATTTAGCATATTTAAGTCAGTTGCATGTTGCGAAAACATTGTCTTAATTTTACCCCAGTGTTGCCATTTTGCTGTTTTTCCAGAAGAGTTTGGGATGAGTTCCATTGACTTTTTTCAACAATAGCTGTTTTAGTAATCCAGGAGTAGTAATAATCCATTTGTGAAATGCACATGAAATTAATGCACATAGAGAAGGTGAAGTGTGATGTCTTCCATATATTTGGAAACAATCATACATTATCTCAGACTCTAAAACATTAACGTAAATGTTTCCTTTGTCATTGAGTTTTGTGTTACTATTATAGTAAGGAAAATAAAATTTCAGAAAGAGTAGCATGTCACTAAAAAGTGAGCACAGCTTTTAACAAAATGTTATGTTATATTCACTGATTTTTATTGGTAATGCAACTAATATCTGGAATACAACATCACAAATGAAAGAGAAAGCATAATATTTTGACTAGATTTTATTAAGTCCTCTTCTGATCTATTAACTATCTCAGAAGACTGGCCATTGTTAACTACTTCTATGATAATAATTTCATTTTCACTATGTGTGCATTTAATTTTAAAATGTTCATATTTATGCCAGTAAATTTCTCTTATGACCATTAGCACTAATAGACTTTAACAGTCTTCGCCTTCACTTCTAAGAGATCTTCCTTACCCACCATATGTAAAATATACCCTACCCCAACACAAGTCACTCTTTGACATGGCATCCCCTCTTACTCTTCTTATAGAGCTTATTAATAACTAACATTGTTTTGTTTATTTTCTTATTGCTAAATTCTTATCTGTTTCAACTAATATCATCTACCCAGTAAAATTAAAAAAAATAATAAGTTCTTTGAGACAGGGATTTCATCAGTATTATTCATGCTATATCTGTAGCATCCAGAACAGTGCTTGGCAATTATTAGGTGCTCAGCATGCAATTGTGGAAATCACTGATAGATGCTAATAGTTTTCCATAAATGTGTGTGAGTTTGTTTGTGTGTATATGTATCTATTCTCAAATAACTATGCTAATTGCTATGATGAGTGCAAAGTTGATCAGACACTGATAGTACCATTGACAATCTTGAACAAGAAGAATGAAACAAACTTACAACTCAAAGCAAAAAGAGATGCAGATAAAGCATCTTAGGAGATAATAAAATTGTTTTTTCCTTAAACGGAACATATTGCAGAGAGTATGTCATTTACTCTGGTCTTTGGTGGCTTAAAATTTCTTGAGCAAATGTCAAGTTAATTTTGAAATAATTACTGGAAAAGTGCTGACTGAAGCAGAAAATCATTTTAATGTGAGTAGTATAAATTATTCCTCAGGTGCCCTTAAGGTTTACATATGTACTATAACGGAGTTTAGACAAGCTAAATTTTGCAGTGAAACTTTCATGTTTTGTAGGATTAATTCACAATATTTAATGGTATGGCATATTATATAACATTTATGGAAACTTTTCCTCACTCTCTTGTTTGAAATGAGAATCAATCCTGTTTAGTTGGGGCTTTGAAAATCTCTTGATGGGATATAAATTATAGTTAGAGTAAGAACTGGCATTCCATAGAGCATATTCTATTTTTATCTCTAGCACTGATAGCACTTAATCAGACATTTGTAGTCAAATTACTTCTATTTACTTCTTTTTTCACTTAGAAGTAACATTTTCCAGGTATTTTTGGAGAATTAATTAGTTTCCATTATCACTTAAATAACTCTCTTGAATGTCAGGGTAACTCACTGTGATGGTGTGGACCTCATTTGCCAAGTGCAATACAATAGCCTTTTGTTTTAATAGAATTCTTTTGTCAATTTCAGTCAATTAATTAGAGTGATATTTAAATGCCTATCTTATAAGCTACTTTGAACCAGGGCCCTGTAGGGACTCCAGGAATAGACTACTAGGTCTCTACATTCAAAAACTAAGATTTAGTTGGGAAGAAGAAACCAATTTGCCAAACCATCTAAAATGAATACAATATGTAATTAAGATTCCACAATATGTAGTATAAATAGTAAATGATAGGAAAAGTCCCAGAATAATTGATCCCAAAGTTCACAGAGCAGCATTCTCATAGTGTACCATTCTAAGTGGGAAGCTGCTTACATGTTTATCATCCTGCTTGAATGTCTACTCTTAGTTGTCAATATTCATGGAGTATCTGGGGGGAAAGGGGAATGGGTGGAGAGAAATAAGGAAACGAATCACTTGTGAATGCCTAACAAATTTCAGCTACACATGTCCATATGTTTTCTTATTTGATCTTAATAATTATCTCAAAAATAGATTTACTTGTGCACATTTTAAGTTTAGAAAATTGACGATCAGACAAGGGAAAGAACTTGCATCAGATAGCTCAGCTAGGAAACGGTGGAGACGGACTTTGGCTCCTCTTTACCAAGCTATTCTCTTTCTGCAGCATCATAGAACCTACTTGATTTCTTAAAAAAAGAAAAAAAAAAAGCTATAATAGCAATAAAATACAAAGGTGGTTATTACAGGTGTTTTAGAAGGATTTGTTTAGTTTTCATTAATTAGTTTCCTTTATTTTGTGGTTTACTCCAGTGAGTTTAAGAAGAACACATGGCAGAATGGGTCTTATTAGCAAAATGCATGATAAACTGGAGTAATCAAATCTCCATTCAACGGGACTCGTGGTCTCTTCTTTCAAGAAATTCATAAACTTAATGTGGGACATAGATAAGCATAAACAATTATAAAAGAAGAAATATCAATAGTAAACTTTGAACTTTTTTTTTTCTTTTTGTGATTATTCTCTCCTTTATTATCATTTAAATGCTTACTCAAAAGGACAGTTTGATGAAGGAAAATAAAGTTGAAAAGAATGAAGTAGGATTGTGCTCCTTTGCACAATTTATAAAAAAATAATACTTAAAATTAATTCAGATCAGTAAAATATACTCTGATGAAGTTATACAATACTCCAACAAGAATCTGTTTCCCATGTGACTCTAACTAGCATGTTACATTTTCTCAAGGAGTAACAACTTGGTGCTTTGCATTATTCATTCAAAACTAAACTAATTTTCTTAGTTTTAATATTGCCTATAAATAGCTTAAGGCTATTTATAGGAACCTTTATAATACATGCATAACATACATACTTGCCTACTTTCTGGGAATTCCTCTATACCATTTACTTATGTATGCCAGGAAATGTGTAGGAAAATTCAGCACCATACATATCTAAAAGAGGTGGAGTCTGCACATTTAAAAGATCATTCACCATGACCAAGTGGGATTTATCCCAGGGATGCAAGGATAGTTCAACATATGTGAATCGATAATTGTGATGCATCATATCAAAGGCTTGAAGGACAAAAACCATATGATCATCTCAATAGACACAGAAAAAACATTTAATAACATTCAACATCCTTTATGATAAAACATAAGTATACGATAAACTAAGTATACAAGGAGCATAACTTAATGCAATAAAGGCCATATATGACAAATGCACAGCCAACATTATACTGAACAAGGAAAAACTGAAAGCTTTTTTTCTAAAAAGTAGAAAAAGAGATGATCACTCTCACCACTCTTACTCAACATAGTACTGGAAGTCCTAGCCAGAGTAATTAGACAAGAGAAAGAAATAAAGGGCATTCAAATTGGAAAGGAGGAAGTTAAATTATCCTTGTCTGTAGATGATATGATCTTATTTGTAGAAAATGCTGAAAACTCCACCAAAAATTTCTTTAAATTAATAAAGTAATGTTGCAGGAAACAAAATTAACATACAGAAATTAGTAGCATTTCTATACACCAACAGAAAACTAATGGAAAAAGAAATCAAGAACACAATCTGATTTACAATCGCTATAAAAAATACTTAGGAATAAATTTAACCAAGGAAATGAAAGATCTCTACAAGGAAAATTATGAAAACACTGATGAAAGAAGTTGAAGAAGTCACAAAAAAGTGGAAACAGATCCCATGTTCATAGATTAGAAGAATTAGTATTGTGAAAACGACCATACTACCCAAAGCAACCTACAGATTCAATGCAATCCCTACAAAAATATCAATAACATTCTTCCCAGAAATAGAAAACAAAATTCTAAAATTCACATGGAACCACAGAAGACCGTGAATAGCCAAACCAATCCTGAACAAAAAGAACGAAGCTGGAGGCATCATACTCTCTGACTTCAAAATATACTACAAACACCATGGTGCTGGCATAAAAGCAGATTATAGACCAATGAAACAGAATAGAGAAGCCAGAAATAAATCGACAGATTTATAGCCAACTGATTTTCAACAAAAGCACCAAGAACATTCAGTGGGGAAAAGATAGTGTCTTCAATAAATAGTGCTGAGAAAAAATGGATATCTATATACAGGAAAATGAAACTAGAACTCTATCTCTTACCATATACAAAAATCAACTCAAAATGGATTAAAAACATAGATGTAAGACCTGAAATTTTGAAACTACTAGAAGAAAACAGGGGGAACAAACATTTCAGAATATTGATCTGGGCAAAGACTATTTGGGTAAGATCTCAGAAGCACAGGGAACAAAAGCAAAGATAGATGAATGGGATTATACCAAGCTAAAAAGCTTATTCACAGCAAAGAATTAACAGAGTGAAGAGACAACCTACAGAAAGGGAGAAAATATTTGCAAATTATCCATTAGACTGGGGATTAATAATATATAAGGAGCTCTAATGACTCAAAAGCAAAAGAACAAATAATCTGATTAAAATATGAGCAAATGATCTGAATAGACATTTCTCAAAAGAAGACATACAAATGGCCAATAGGCATGTGAAAAAAATGCTCAGCATCAAAAGAAGATAGACTAATGGCCAAGAAACACATGAAAAAATGCCCAACATCTCTAATCATCAGGGAAATGCAAATCAAAACCACAATGAGATATCATCTCACCCCAGTTAAAATGCCTATTATCAAAAAAGCAAAAAATAACCCAGGCAAGCAAGGATGCAGTGAAAGGTGAACACTAGTACACTGCTGGTGGGAGTGTAAATTCACACAGCCATTACAGAAAGCAGAATGGAAGTTCCTCAGAAAACTAGAAATAGATCTACCATATGATCCAGCATACACTACTGAGTATATATCTAAAAGAAAGTAAATCAGTCTATTGAAAAGACACCTGAATATATATGTTTATTGTAGCACTATTCACAATAGTAAAGATATGGAATCAACCTAAGAAAATGTGATACACAATGGAATCCTATTCAGCTGTAAAAGCAAATGAGATTCTGACATTTGCAGCAATATGGATGAAACTGGAGGGCATTATGTTAAGTGAAATAAGCTTATTTCACTTATGTCACAGAAAGACAAATATTGAATATTCTTGCTTACATGTGGGAGCTACAAAAGTGTACTTCTAGAGAGTAGAATGATGATTAACAAAGGCTGGGAAGAGTGGTAGCAGTGTGGGATGAAGAGAGGATGGTTAATGGGTACAGACCTACATTTAGAAGGAAGCAGTTCTAGTGTTCAATAGCACAGTAAGGTGACTATAGTTAATAATAATTTATTGTGTATTTGTAAAGTAGCTAGAAGATTTGAAGTGTTCCAAACACAAAGAGTTGATGAGTATTCTAGTAACCCTGATTTGATCATTACACACTGTACGCATGTATCAAAATATCACATGTATCCCATAACTACAATTATTACAATCAATACAAAGTAATAACTAGGCAGAATATGGAGAGGAGAAAAAAGTAAAATGTTGTCTTTTTTAAAAAGAGAAATTGATTCATCAATGCCACGATCCTATATCTTCTAGCTCTGGGCTATCCAAAGGAGTAGCTACCAGCCACCTTTGGTTACTGAACATTTCCAATGTGGCTATTCAAATTGGGTTGTGCCGTAAGTATAAAATATATGCCAGGTTTCGAAGACCTAAAACATAAAAAAAAAAAAAAAGAATGCAAAACATCTCATGAATACTTTTATGTTGATAACATGTTTAAATGATAATACCATGGATAAACTGGGCTAAAGAGAATTTATATTAAAACTAATTTCATCTGTCTATTCCTTTTTACTTTTTTTTCAAAAAAATGATGGCTGGAAAATTTAACATTACATATAAGCCTCAAATTATATTTCTTTTGCATGTAAATGATATAAATGAAGAAGCAAATTGTCATGGACACGCCTCCCATAACTTCATACTAATTCTTATTGTCTGTAACTTTGGAATTCAAACCCATGGCATGGAAAACATACCAGATAATGTTGTATCTATGGCCAATTCATCTCATCCCACTGATGATATTTACTATCTACCTATCATTCACCAAGAAATACGAGGTGAAAAAGACGAAACTTATGCCGTAGTATTTATCTGAATGCCCAGGTAAGACAAGCATCCACTTAACAGAAATTCAAGGCATGATGAGCAAAGAGTGTCAAAAGACTGATAAAGTGCCTAGTAGCTTCAAGAAAGGAAAAAAGAAATCATTTTAGTTGAGAATTTAAGGAGGAAGGTATTTAAGGTGGGCCTTGAAGAAAAAAGAAAATTTGATTAGAGAGAGAGAGGACTAGTCTAGCCACAGGAAATAGCATAAGCAAAGGCTGAAGAGTAGGAGAGAAAAGGTCATTTAAATAAGAGTAAGTACTTCCATTGCCCTAGAATAGAGAAACAGCAAACAAGTAGACAAAGGTGCTGTTTGAATTGTGGAAACCTTGAATACCAAGGTAGGAAAGCATTTATCTTTAATTTGCTAGGCTATGGTGAGCCACTGAAGGCTTATAGACATATTACATACCAAAACTGTAGTTTTTTTTAAATTTTTTTTTAATTTCAGCATATTACAGGGATACAAATATTTAGGTTACATATATATTGCCTTTGCCCCACCTGAGTCAGAGCTTCAAGTGTGCCTATCCCCCAGATGGTGTGCACCGCACCCATCAGGTGTTAATATACCCATCCCCACTTCCCCTCCCACCTGCCTGGCCCCCAGTGAGTGTTACTACTGTATGTGCACGTAAGTGTTGATCAGTTAATACCAATTTCATGGTGAGTACATGTGGTGCTTGTTTTTCCACTCTTATGATACTTTGCTTAGTAGAATGGGCTCCAGCTCTATCCAGGATAATACAAGAGGTGCTATATCACCATTGTTTTTTGTGGCTGAGTAGAACTCCATGGTATACATATACCACATTTTATTAATCCATTCATGTATTGATGGGCACTTGGGTTGTTTCCACATCTTTGCAACTGTGAATTGTGCTGCTATAAACATTCTAGAGCAGATGTCTTTTTTATAGAATGTCTTTTTTTCCTTTGGGTAGATACCCAGTAATGGGATTGCTGGATCAAATGGTAGTTCTACTTTCAGCTCTTTGAGGTACCTCCATATTACCTTCCATGGAGAGTGTACTAGTTTTGAAGAGCTAGTATGAAAACAATGACATATGGATTAGAATTGGAAGAAAGTAATAAGGGATACTACTATAGCCATTTAGGGAAAAGGTATTAAGAGGGTAGAATGAGGATGGAAGAAAGAAATGGACATAAGACATATTTCTTGATGTGTTATATTGAGGCCTAAAATAGGCACTTTCTATACTAATTTTTCAGAGAGAGTGTGTGTGTGTGTGTGTGTGTGTGTATGTCCTACAATTACAAAATCTTATTTTTGTTCTCCCTTCATGTTTAATGAAACTTTATTAAAATGTTAGCTTCCTTTAGCTATGCTAAGGCTCCTCAAGAAAAGTGGTTTTGTCCATGCTTAGATTAGAGTCGTAAATGTTAAATATAGCTCTGTTTAAAAATTTCTGAGCACAAATTTACAAAGAAAGTAATTTTTTTTATTGATGACAGAAACTATTTGCACTATTTTCCCCCACTGTCTGATACCCAAATTATGTTCATATTTTCTAGCCAATTCAAATATTAGCAACTGAAAGTAGAGATAGTTGATATGTATTCCTAATCTTAGGGGAATTCACTGAATGTATTTTGATTTCTAGCAGCTGTTCCCATCATGAGAGAAAGGATGTACCTGTATTCACATCTTCTTGATCTCTATTGTTATTCATGTCCCAAGATAGACTAAGCATTTCTCAAGAGAACTATAGATATTTAGGCATGGTATGATTTATAAATACAAATACAAAACTCAACTCTTAGATTAATTCATAAACCCTGTACCCAAGTATCACTAAAAAGGATCTATTATGTCCTTTAATATTCATTTATTAAGCCTTTTCCCAGAAACAATATACTCACACAGCCCTCATTTTTGCCATCTGAGAAATATAGGAGTTGACTCTTTCTAGTTGGAAGATTTCTAAAATTTAAAAACACTTCTCCCTGATAGAAAGACCATAAGCTTTCTTTCCAGAAAAAGAAAATAAAGAATCAAACCTCAGAAAGGAACTTTCCTAAAGCAAAGCTGTAACGAATAGCAGCAGTTTGAGTCTGCCTTTAGGTGTATTTACATAGTTTGAGAGAAGTAAATTACCCATTTCAAACACTGAATCCTCATTCTGTGTCAGGATTTTCTCTCTTTACCGAAAGCCAAGTGTACATTACAGTCAGTCCACAGAGAGTCTATGTTTCTAAGTTAATCTTTGCCTTATATTGAAAGATAAAGTAGGGAAGGTTCGAAGCAGCTTCCTCTGCCACTGAATTACA
Source organism: Indri indri (assembly GCA_004363605.1). Taxonomy (NCBI): domain Eukaryota; kingdom Metazoa; phylum Chordata; class Mammalia; order Primates; family Indriidae; genus Indri; species Indri indri. Next base: position 36,152 of record RJWJ010003043.1, on the reverse strand, counting down.
ATATTAATATGCAAAAATTATGCATGATATTTGTATAGTGTTACTTTAGTATTAAATATTGTACAGCTTAGGGTAGTAGGATTACTTTCACACAGTTGATTTACACATGCATACCTGGCTTTTCATTTAAATACCAATCAACTGGCAGCATGATATTTTTGAAATAAGTTGGATCTACTAATTCTGACTCCAGTAAGAGTGCACTTGACCTGGACAATTTTCATAACGTCTCTGATCCTCAACCTTCTCACTTGAAAATGGGAATTTTGAGAGAATGATTTTTGAGGATTATTTGAGTGATAATAGACATACTAAAAATATACTCATAACCTGTAAGTACCTTTCCATACCATATACATGTGGATTTAAACAGACCCAGAACATTTACTTTGTTTCCTTGTGTATAATTGCTATAATTTCCCCAAGTTAACCAGTCATTAGGAAGTCAAAGACAGACTGACTCAGAGATGCTGATTGAAGCAAGTGCAAAGTTCATTGGTCATATCCTGGAGGAACTGTCTCTTAACAAATTTATCAGAGATTAGAACATGCTCATCCTTTTAAACCAGCAAACATCTTTTGAATTTTAATGTGTGTTAGCCATTGTTCTAGGCATTGAGTGTACAGTGCTTATTTTTCTTAGGATCAGACCTTGGTTTGGTTGCATCTTGGAAAGCACTATTGTCCACTCTTTTGACTTGATTTCATCTGTCCCTTTGGGTAAAAACACCTAAAATCTTTTATTCTAAAACAGAGATTTGGAAATTTAAATATAAAAATCACCTGCAGTTTAAAATGCAATTTCCTTAGCCCTATCCCTGAAGATAATAATTCAAATTCTGAAGTAGGGACCAAGAATAGGCATTATAACCATCTGTTCAAGAGATTCTTATCAACAAGCTTTTCCACAGCTATATTACTCAGTTTAACTTGTGGTGTTTATAGCCAAAGTATTCTGAGAACTACTTATAAGATTTATGAGTGATTTCTTCTTGGAATAAAACAAAGAGAAATTTTGGTTATAATCAAATTTACAAATGAACATATGCCAATTTGGTTGAAATATGCCAATCTATGATTAGAAAATTAAGTGAAGATTGGGATTCCAGAGATAAGCTCTTGCTGGTTATTAAGAAGGCAATCAGAAAGATTTCTTTTATGTGTCCTGTGAACCACAATTAAAATAAATAAATATAGCTTGAGCTTTCAGTCAAGAGGTAACAAATCTATAATATCAGTTACAAGAATCATCTTTTGATAGTAGCCCAAGACAGTTACTTCCTTTTGTTCTTAATGATACTATGAGTATTTTAAATATACAAAAAGTTTTGGATAGATTCTAAAAAAAATTGATATAACTATTTTTTGTGGGGTTGGTTATATATGTCAGCTGTGAACTTAATATGAGTATACCTAGATGAGCTGTTGTTTTCTTTCAGAACCATTTCTTGTCATTAGACAGGCTACAGAGAAATGATATTTTGTTGGTAAGTTACTAACAATATTCATGAACTAGGGTGCCCCATCAAATAGTCAGTCAACTGTTATGTTAACCAGCTATTGTGTACTTATCACTTTGCTAGCTTCTGCTGATAAAAGCTAAAAGACAAGACAAATGAGGGGGGAAAATCCTTATGTGAGTCAGCTTTCATAGCAAAAACTTTTAGTAATCTGGGAGGAAAATGAATTTTGTTGAAACATCTATTGAAGAGAACAATAGACTATTTGTTGTGATTAATAGTATAAAATGGACAGCTACTAGGCCATGTACCTTCTCTTTACATTTCCCTTTGGAAATACTTTTGTATGTTTAAGTGCAAAACCAGCAACAAAGAAAATAAAGTACCTAGGAATATCTTTAACTTTAAGGAGGTGAAAGACCTTCTGCAGGGAGAACTACAAAACACTGAGGAAAGAAATTGCAGAGGATGTGAACAGATGGAAAAACGTATCATGCTCATGGATCAACAGAATCAACATTGTTAAAATGTCTATACTACCCAAAGTGATGTACGGATTCAATGCAATCCCCAATAAAATATCAACCCCATTTTTTGCAGATCTAGAAAAAATAGTTCTACACTTGTATGGAACCAGAAAAGACCCCAAATAGCCAATGCAACCTTACATAATAAGAGCAAATCAGGAGCCATCACTTTACCAGACTTCAAGCTATACTACAAGGCTATAGTAACCAAAACAGCATGGTACTGGCACAAAAACATAGACCTATGGATCAGAATGGAGAACCCAGATATGAAACCATCCTCATATAGCCATCTGATCTTTGACACAGCACAAAAAAACATACACCAAGGAAAAGAATCCCTATTCAATAATGGTGCTGGGAAAATTGGATAGCCACATGTAGAAGACTGAAACAGGATCCACATCTTTTACCTATCACAAAAATCAATTCACAATGGATAACAGACTTAAACCTAAGACATGGAACTATAATAATTCTAGAACAAATTTTGGAAAAACTCTTATAGATATTGGCCTAGGCTGAGAATTTATGAAGATGACCCCAAAAGCAATCACAGCAACAACAAAAATAAATAAATGGGACCTGATCAAATTAAAAAGCTTCTGCACAGCCAAAGACGTAATCAATAGAGCAAATAGACAGCCTACAGAATGGGAGAAAATATTTGCATGCGACACATCCAAGAAAGGGTTAATAATCTACAAAGAACTCAAGCAAATCAGCAAGAAAAAATCAAATAATGTTATTTTAAAAAGTGAGCAAAAGACAAAAAGAGAAGCTTTTCAAAGAAAACAAACTAATGGCCAACAAACATATGAAAAAATACTCAACATCTCTAATCATCAGGGAAATACAAATCAAAACCACAATAAAATCTCACTTAACTCCAGTGAGAATGGCTTTTATCAAAAAGTCCCCAAACAACAGATGCTGGTGTGGATGCGGAGAGAAAGAAACACTTATACACTGTTGGTAAGACTGCAAACTAGTACAACTTCTGTGGAAAGTAGTGTGGAGACACCTCAAAGAACTAAAAGTAGACCTACCATTTGACCCAACAAATCCCACTACTAGGTATTTAACCAAAGGAAAAAATGGTATTTTATTTAAAAGACACTTGCACTCGAATGTTTATAGCAGCACAATTCACAATTGCAAAGATGTGGAAACAACCCAAATGCCCATCAATACGTGAGTGGATTAATAAAATGTGGTATATGTATACTATGGAGTACTACTCAGCCACAAAAACAACAGTGAACTAGCACCTCTTGTATTATCCTGGATAGAGCTGGAGCCCATTCTTCTGAGTCAAGTATCACAGGAGTGGAAAAACAGATGCCATATGTACTCAATACTAAATTGAAACTAACCTATCAACACTTATGTGCACCAATGGAAGTAAAACTCAATGGAAATCCAGCGAGTGGGAAGGCGGAGGAGGAAATGGGTTAATTCACACCTAACAGGTACAATGTACACTATCTGGGTGACGGGCACACTTATAACTTTAACTCAAACTGTACAAAAGCAAATTATGTAACCAAAACGTGTGTACGCCCATAATATTCTGAGATTAAAAAAAAAAAACCTGTAAGGGAGTCAGGAAATCAAAATGAATATTAACTGGGAAAAGGGAGAAAGTGGCATTATTCTCCATAAGAATATAAATTTATAGAACTTAAAAGTTACTACATTTGAATTCAAGAAATTAATTTCCCACAGGCAAGAATGTTGTAGAGTTGTAGATGTACTTGGAATTAATTGAAATAGAAGTGATCTATTACTTCGAGAAAGAGAACATCATTGAGGATTCATTTAGGGATAGCCTCCTTACTGATGGGAGAGGGTAGGTTAGAAAAATTCACAAGGCCCTTAAGAGCTCTGTGTTTTTGTGATTTTTTTTCTGCTCAATGGTGATCAGACCAACATAGTTGTGACTGATTCTGAGAAATTATTTCATGGTCAGCATCTGTTACAAACACACCCAGGAGGTCAAAGTTGTAGATTCAGATCTTAGTAGGAGAGAGAAAAACATCATTTTAACAACGAGCTTTTCTTCTGTGTCTTCTCATTGCACAAACAAGGAAACTGAGGAGTGGGGAGGAAAATAGATAGCATATGGAGAACTAGAATCAAAATGCTGGGACCCTCTGGCTAATTTTTTTTCACCTCTGTGTGCCATCTATTGTGGTGTCACAAGCCATATAAAGAGAATATTACTGTTCTTTTTACTTTCATAGCTTCTCCAAACATTTAGATTGTGAAAAGAATATTTTACTCCAGTGAAGAAAATTGTTCTGTCACCAGGAAAAAAGGTTCCTCTTTCTACACAAAGATTTCCTTTCCAAAAACTAATTGCTTAGCATAAAAATGCTGCACTTTTTTCATGCATTAGTAAAATCAATTCTCCCCACTATAATACTACTCAGCCATTGTGGCTGTCAGCACTGTGGGTGTGGAGCTGAAATCTAAAGCTGTATTACCAGACACAAAGGTTTATAAGTCTTGGCTACATGTATTAACCTTAGGGTTGAATTTTCAGTTTGTGAGTTCTCTAGGCATTGTGCTTCTCTTCCGTTCCCCTTGTGTAACCCAACATTTAGATATGAAGGCATGGGACGATACTGCCACTTCAATAAGACTTAGAGAAAGGGAACAGAAACGAGGTGCTTTTGTTCATTTCTTCAAAACATTATTGAACACTTAGTTGTGTTAAACATTCGTAGGTGCCAGCAATGTGGAAACATGCAATTGCTAGAGCTGAAATAGCTGAAAGTTAAAATCAGTAACTGGATATTGATTTTAAAATTCAGAATGGTAAATGGTTTAACAAAGGTGAACATAGAAGGGCCGTCATCAAAGCACACTGAAGGGATAGTAGAGAAAAAAACTTTATGAACTGGATTGAAGAGTAGGTATATGTTAGTAAGGAAAATGTGTGTGTGTGTGTGTGTGTGTGTGTGTGTGTGTGTGTGTAGTGTGTGTGTGCATGCATGCAGGCATGTATGTGTATGAGAGAGGAAAAAATTGTATCATATTTAAGTCTTAAGAAAAGACATTTAGAGAAGAAAAGCATCTTTTGGTAAAAATTCATCTGAGATAATTTTTGATTACTATTTGAGTATGTATTTAGATGTACAGTTGCACCTATAGCCTGATTTTCGATTAGAAATAAAAAAAGATCCAGAATCTCCACTCAAAAAACATTTCTGATTTTATTATTAAATAGCCAAGTAATTAAATATGTGTAGAAAATTGTATTAGATTGCATTGCATTGGGTCAGGTACATCCTTTCATTTCACACTTAACCAGGCCCTTTTAAGATCATAAGCAAGTTTTAAAACAGCAACCCAACAACCTCTCTTCCCCCATTAAAGAAAAAAAAAAAACACATTCCAATATAGCTTCTAATTTGCCTTGCTAATTTTAATTAGTATAGTATGAGCTGCTGGACAGTTCTACCAGGAGGCTAGTCTACAAATAAATATATTCCTGTGGCTTCAGGCTTTTGGGAAAGGACTCAAACTGGGAAAAACTGAATAGAGACTTTTTCTTTTTTGATTGAAGGTTAGAGATGAAATAAAATAAAGTTTGAGGAAATCAAAGGAGGCTGCCCTTTTCTGTATTCAAAATTGCTGAAAAGAGTGAAAGCAAAGGTGAAACTGAAGTAAAGCCTTCAGAGCATTGCCTTTGAATGGTTGGGTGAGTTGCTGCAGTTAAAGAAACACATGTTTGCTCCTGCCACAATGTACAAGTGGGACCTACTACCATTCTCCTTCTTTCTGGGTATTTAATTTCAGTTCCTACAGTAGAAGATGGAATCTTTGAGGGCAGGAATTGTGCTCTTCCCCAGTGCATGTGCCGACTTCCATAGCTCAGATCTACTAACTGCATCATAGTCTCACAATCAATACTTGCCTATTGACGAAGTTGATGAGAGCTCATCTCCTGCCTGCCATGATTATTGATTGGGCCTATGAGAGGATTTCATGGCCTTTGTCTCTAGGACGAGGCAAGAACAGAAGACACTGTGCATTCACAAACAGATCCAGGGTAACTCCCCTTTGCCTTCCCACTCTGAGTTTTAGTCTAAATATAAATTATTGCTTAATCAGTGCACATTCTGGAATTCTGGGGTCCCCTGCCTTTGTTTTTCTGTGAAAAGAGGACTTTTTTTTAACCTTGACTAATACAATTTAAATATTCTCACCAGTTTGTGTATTATGCCTCATAGAGGAAGCATATAGAATGTTTCCAATGATCGTCATGAGTATTGACCAGTAAATTTCAAATAGTTAGGGCCTCCAGTTTTAAATATAGCTACTTAAAATGGGCAATTCCTTTTGCTCTAAAGTGTGATGGCTTTGCTCCTCATTTAAGCCTTTCGAAGTTCAATTTCAAGTCATCACTATCACTATTAAAGACAGGTATTTATGTCAACATTACGCACACTCAGATTAGCATATTGTGCCATGTTTTTTCAGAAAATCATTGTTTTATCTTAACAGAGTCAGAGAATAATTTAACCAAAAGAATGTCACAATCCCACTTACAAATAAATAAGATTTTCAGAGAGCATATCAAACATTTAGAGAGCTCTTCTAAAGTAGTTTATCCTATATCGCTTTTGCAGTATCACTAAAGTGCCCTGTATATAGTACTTTGAAGCCTATTGGGAATACATTTCTCATTTACAGGGTCGATTGCCTTCAAAGGAAATGCTGATTTTCTTTAAGAAGGTAATACCCTATATTAAGGGGGAAATTAGAAATAATTTTAAGCTCCAATTAATAATTTATAATTGGTTATTAAGTATTTATTTCCTTTTGTCTTATGTGTGATCCGTTGCAATCCATGTCTGCATTCAAATGATGGTCAGGTGGGAACTGGAATTAAGAGTGACCAGAAAGAAGTGGGTTAGAAAACTGACCCAGCTATACACTGACCTCTGAGAAAGAGGGTGGTTCTCAGGATTGAAATGGTCTAAAGAGGTAGTACAAACTTGGGCTTCATTGAGAGTCCTGGCCTGGTTAGGTCACCACTTCTCAAATTTCAGTGTGGATATAAATCTCCTATGGGTCTTGTTAAAATGTAGGTATGATTCCATAGTGTATTATTAACAGTTTCCTATAGCTGCTATAACAAACTGCCAGAGACTGGGTGGTTTAAAACATCAGAAAGTTGTTCTCTCTCAGTTCTTGAGGCTGCAAATCCAATATCAGTTTCAGTGGATTAAAATCAAGATGTCATCAGACTTGCACTCCCTCTGGAAGCTCTAGGGGAAAAATTCATTGCCTCTTCCAGCTTCTGGTGACTGCCAGCATTCCTTTGCTTATAGCTGCATCACTCCCATCTCCGTGGAAGTCTTCACATTGCCCTCTCTTGTTCTGTATTTATAATCTACCTCTGCCTCTGTCTTTTAAGGACCTGTGTGATTGGATTTAGGGTCACCCAGATAATCTAGTATAATGTCAAAATCCTTGTTTACATTCATAAAAGCTTTACCATATAAAATAACTTGACAATTTCTAGAGATTATGACATGGATGTATTTTAGGGAGCCATTATTGGCCTACCACAGTGGGTCTGGGATGGTATTTAAGATTCTGCACTTCTAACAATTGCCTAGTTGATATTGGTACTGTTTGTGGATAACACTGTGATTAGCAAGTGGCTAGATTATAATTCCATAATGTTCTGTATGATCTATCTGGATCAGAGCAGAATTGTGCATCTCAGTTTTATACAGAATCATATTGCAGCAAGGGACGCGGTAGACAGGGTATGATGTTTGGAAGATGGAGCAGCCGAAAATTAGGATGGTTATTTGGGAACTAAGCAATTTTTTGGAGTGTCAGGCTGGAGCTCTGCCTCCAGAAGCAGAATTGGAGTGTAAGTCAGGAACCAAGGCAGAAACTCTGTTGTATAAAGTAAACAAATAGGCAAATCCATGGGCAGGTAAGGGACCTCAACACTAAATTTATGCTAACAAGTCTAGTGCCAGATTCCACCAGCTGATTTACCTCAGCCTCCTTCCAATCATGGCCAGGACTGATTATGAAACTAGGTAGTATATGTGTGGCTCTCAAACTATGGAATGATAGATTTGGAATAGAATTCTGAAATCTCCATTTTTAACAAACATCTCAAATTATTCAAAAGCAAGGTGATCAGGGAGCCAGTTTTGGAAAATACTGCTCAACAAGGTGAAGGCATCAGAGTTTACCAATTTATTTAGATTTTAATTAGACATTATGAGATAGAGTGCTATTGCATGTCACCAGGAAAATATGGCACAAAAAGGAAGGCAGGTTCATCGCTAAAAACCTTTAGGTCTAACACATTTGAACATGTTCTCCAGGTAGCTATAAGGTCTGGAAACAGTTAAGTACATTTAATAAATTGTTTGTTAATATTGCATGAAAATTCATGTTATATTCAATATGTTGTCTCATATTACAAACACATAGTCTAGTGCAATATGCAAAATTACAATGAACGTGATATATTAGCACTACATGTCCAACCATCTCTGCACATGCCTCTAGGAAATGGTGCCTCAGATGATGTGTTTCCTCAAATTTCACCAAATAAATTTTTTGCCTTTAGCCTAACACACACTGCCATGTCATCCAACCTACTTTTGCAAATTACCATCCAGCCACTTCCACACCACTCTGGCTTAGTGGGGGTGGTGTGCCATGACATTGGAACCACACAGATGACTTTTCTCCTGCCTATAAAATGGGGCAATATTTGATCACTTAAATGATCAAATGTTTGTTTTAGACTTCAGTGACTATAGGACTGCCTTGGCCTCTTGCTATACTCAACCAAAAGGGCATGGGCTATGGAATTATAAAACTTAGATTGGAAAAAAATAAAAAAGATTGGGTGATCTTATTTTTAAGCGCCTTTTAATTTTAAAATGATTTAAAGTTGTGAAATGATGTGTGTGTGTGTGTGTGTGTGCGCGCGCGCGCGCGCGCAACAATGGAATTCTATAAGTCCCACATACTGCATTGGTGATCTAAATTAACTTTGGCAGGCTATTTTTCATAAAGGATCTGGAACAGCTTACTTCTATTTGATTTCAGCTCAGTCATCACTTCCCCAGGCAAATCTCTCCTGACCTCCAAGACCAAGCCAAATTCACCTATCTCATATTTTATGGAAATACATACTTCTACCATTAGTACTTGTGTGATTATTTGACTGATTTCTGTTTTTTGCCAATTATAAATCTTATAATTCTTCAAGGACAGAAACCATGTATTTTTTGCTAAATATTTTATCCCCAGGACCAGGCACAATATGTGGCATAAAGCTGGTACTCAAAAATAATCGTTGAGTGAATGGATATAAGAATAAATGAACACAATTTTCAGTGAATCCGGAAACCTTTGCCTATGGTGTCACCCTCTTTTCAATATCTTCTTCTCTTTTGCTTAAGTGACACACTGCAGTTATTTTAGTCCTCAGGAACCTATTTTCTATTTATAATGCATCCAAATATTTATTATTCAATAGATTTGTGGAGTATTTTTAAGGTATTTGAGGTGTTGTCCAATGCAGTATTTTTGTCTCTCACTTGACTGGTCTGAACAGTGTTATCTCTCCATTTAATAAGCTGAAAATACCATTTAAAGCAATAATAAATCTGATGCTTTGAAAGCTGGGGAAAGGATAAAATAAAAGTAAACACCACCAGCTATTTTTGTAAAATGCTTCTCAAATGCCCTTTTTCAGAGGAGACTGCAAAGTCCCGTTTGAGCTGAAATAATGGTTAAAGTGGTCAGTGCTATTCCAATGGCTCCAGGTTCTAACAAGTAATTTCTCTATTTGGTGTGTACAATGTCTGAAAAAAAAAAAACGACTGCTTATACAGTTGGACGGATTACTTACTTTGTCTGGTGGCAGAAAGAGCATTTGTCGTCCCTGTATCAAGCTTCAAGTGAATCAGCCTTCTTTAATGGGACTTATCTTGGCTTAAGAAAGGTATGATTTTTCAATTTCCTTTCATATTCACTTTATCCTAGCTAGTATATGTTTTCTTCTGGGCTAGAAAACTAAGCTAACCTTCTAGAGTTAAAAAAAAAATCATAATTTTATTGGTAAGGACAAAATCAAAAGTATTTAATACTACACTCTCCGTTTGAGAATTGCCCTTTAATTCATTATTAGTAAAGCATTGATCATATGTCTGAAAATTAGAGAGTGTCTGTATGCTGCCTCAATCCAGTCATGCATACTTACCAATCACATGGCGTTCGAACATCACCCTTGACAACTTTATGTGGCTACTCCAGTTCTCAAGGACTTATTTAGTTAAGTGCTATTGAAAATGGTATTTGCTTAAAAAAAAAAAAAATTAAAAAATTAAAAAAAAAAAAAAAAGAAGGCCAGGTGCAGTGGCTCACGCCTGTAATCCTAGCACTCTAGGAGGCCGAGGTGGGAGGATCACTTGAGCTCAGGAGTTTGAGACCAGCCTGAGCAAGAGTGAGACCCCCATCTCTATTTTTTTTAAAAATTAAAAATTAAATTAAAAAAAAGAATGGTATTTGCAACGTGAGGGAATGATCTGTTTTGAATAACAAATGGGATACTTAAGAGTAGTATATTTTGACCAATTCCTTAGCATATGTCATATTTCTTCATAACCTGGTTATTAAATGACATTCAATGAAGCTTCTGGTAGGTGGGTTGTTCATTTTCAGTTTTTCTAGGGGAAAAGACAGACAGAAAAATTCACTATTTACTTTTTAGAAGCTTTCCATTCAAACTATTGCCAACTTTGTCAAGGACCTAGGGCAAGAAAATCAATAATGGATACATGAGAAGGTACAAAGGTCTGAAACAGTATGTGTGACCTTCTAGAAAGTAATGGAAGTGTGAAAATTGTGTTTGAAAATAAAATGAAAAAAATATATGTTACTTATATAAACCCAATGAATTACTCTGACATCCCTCAAAGGAATAGGGTTTTATAGAAAACCAGTGAGAAACATAGAAATTCCTAAAAGGTAGATTCCTCTAAAAATTGCTTTGTGAGATTATTTAGATATATGGTAGAGAAGCAGTAAGATAAAGATGATGAAAAGAGCTAGACGGGGTATACTCCTAAAACCTTAAGAGCCACATATGCTAATGATAATAACTTGAATTGATATAACTCTAAACAAAAAACTTAAGTTTTTAGCTTAAATTGCTGCATGAGCCTTAAATCAGAGATGCTAGGGCTAGTCATCTATGCTCTACTTTGGGCCAAGTACCATGGTAGCCTCCAAGGATGCAAAAATAGTTCCTGCTCTCAAGCAGCTTGCCATTAGGGGTTCCCTTCTGCTGGTATCTAGAAACTAGACTGAAAATTGCCTCTGGCAGGGAACTATGTCTTCATTCTTTTACCCTTCTTATCACGTTGCCCAAGACTTCTATTAGATTAGTCACTCAATCAAAATTGACCAAGTGTGTTCCTCCTTTTTTCAACTAATTGGGTTTCTGTAAAAATATTTAATGGCTTCAGACTATATGGTGTTTACTCTAAGTGGGGCATTAGGTGTCCAATAGCACTTAAATGATATTCAAATAAAAAATAAAGGATTAATAAAATGTGGTATATGTGCACCGTGGAGTACTACTATTCAGCTATAAGAAACAATGGTGATATAGCACCTCTCATGTTATCCTGGATAGAGCTGGAACCCATTCTACTAAGTGAAGTATCCCAAGAATGGAAAAATAAGCACCACATGTACTCACCAGCAAATTGGTTTCACTAATCAACACCTAAGTGCACATATAGGGATAATGTTCATCGGGCGTCGGGCAGATGGGCAGGGGAAGGAGGGGATGGGTACATACAAACATAATGAGTGTGATGCGCACCATCTGGGGGATGGACACGCTTGAAGCTCTGACTCGGGGGGAGGGGGCAATGGCAAGGTAACCTAAACATTTGTACCCCCATAATATGCAGAAATAAAAAAATAAATAAATAAAGATTGCTTGAGGTAGTTAGTAGTTGATTTAAAGGAAAAGCGGACATTTGGGATAGTATACATTATTTTTCCAAATAGAATCTTAGGATGAATGGGAAACAACTGTGAAAAGTAAAAGGGATGAGAGGAGCAGGAAGGTGCTAACTATAAAGTTTCTTGCTTTGCGTATGTGGAGGATCACAGGCATCTGGGAGTGTGCTGCCGAAACAGGAGGAACAGAGGGTTTCTGGATGATAAATGTCATCACGTGCCAGAGTTGTTGAGAGCTGAAGTAAAGAATAAAATGTTCGCTCTGAGATGATGAACTTGGTAAAGCATAAGTCCAGAGACTTAAAGGAGTTTGGAGAGTTTGGCCTTGAAGGAGAGTGTGATTGACTCACTAGCTTAATTTTTTTCCAAATTTGTTGAATTCCTATGAGGTTCAGGATGGTATGGATGAAACAAAGATTATCAACAGGGGTGATCTGGCTACCCTTCTCTCTCCCAAGAAACATTTAGCAATGTCTGAAGACATTTTTCGTTGTCACACCTGGGGTTGGCTATTACTCAAATCTAGTGGGTGGTGGCCAAGGATGCTACCATATACCCTACAATGCACAGGGGGGGCCCTCACAACAAAGAATTAACCTGACTCAAATTGTCAAAATGTGCCCAAGTTGAGAAACCCTTTTCGAAACCTATTCTTCCTAAGTCTTTCCAGATAACTTCATTTGACTACTTTTTACTCTGCTTCTGATTTAACAGTTTTCATCACTCACAGGATCAAATTATTAGTATTGATAAACTAATTTTGGCCTTACTGATTAACATCAGGTATTACAAAACTGTATCTTTCCTGGTTGTCTCTGCAGCTGTGTGTTTTTTAGGAGGATGGTCTGAGAAAATGTTTTGTTCTAATGAAGCAGAGTATACAAGTCCTGATTAAAACAAGGAAAAATTAAACCTTTGGGCTCCAAAGATATATTTTTATATTAGTCTTTTACCATTATAATCCTCTGGCTATTTTAATGCAAACTTGTTTCTGTGAAGCCGTATTTTGGTTGCTATAACAACTCGATGTAGCTCTTGATGAGCTCTTCTTGCCTTAATGTTCTTTTTAAAAAGTTAAGGTTGCTATGACTACAAAATGCTGTTTTATTTTCAGCAAGCTTTTTTCCCCTTGTAATCTTGCTTTCACAATATGTATGTGTACATGTATGCATATGTATGTACTTCTATTTGCATACCTTATAGAAATCTACAGTGTAGTAAAACCACGGTCTAAAATCACCAGAAGATAGCAATTGATTTGTTTAGGTACATACTATTATTCTTAAATGGATTTTCATAATGTTGAATGAACTCAGGTTTGAGCTGATTTTGTCTCCTTCAAATTGTATAGCCGTTTAATGACAGGCTCTTCTTCTTTGTTTCATGATTTACTTAGTTTACCCTCTGTGCTTTAACCTCTTCCTGTTTCCAGGGTATTTTTACCTCTACCTTGGGTGAGTCATTCAAACTCTAAAATTGTGAAACCATAGGTGTCTTAATATGCTCATAATTTTGGATGGGGTCCATTTTACAACACTGTTGATTGTATCAACACTTCTTGATATCATAGATGATAACAAGATTCCCATTGCTAAGAGTTTTATTCAAATTTTGCAAAAACATAAAGCTGGAAGTTGGGACACTTTTGTTTTGTTATTAACTGTCACAATTAGCTATATGAGCATCTGCTAACCACCCATCTCTGCAGAGGAATGCTGCCCAACAGAACTAACATGTAGCCACTTAGAAATGTAAAATTGTCAAGCAGCCAAGTTAAGAAGTAAAACAAAGCAGATGAAATTAATTTTAATAATATACTATCTAACCCAATATATCCAAAATAATATCATTTCAATATGTAAATAAACATTTTTAAATTATTAAAGATAATTTTTTTAGATTCTCTTTTCTGTTAAAGCTTGGAAATCCAGTGGATATTTTACACTTAAGTACTCATACAACAAAGTTTCCTATTTATTGTTCACTTACTAGGTTTCAAGCCCTTTGTGAAGACTTAGAAATACATGCATGATTAGGTAAACTCTTAGTTTCTGGGAGAGAGAGAAGAAAGGAGGAGAAGAAGGAAAGGGGGGAGGAAGGAGGAAAGATACAGATTTCTAGCTATTATATACTGTCCTAATATAATCTAATTTTATTTTATTTTATTATAATTAATATTGGAGTGAACTAGGCAATTATGCACTATATCTGTGTGACTTGTTCATGGTCGTATTCCCATGGGTATTCCCATGGGTATTACCTTGGGTAATACTTGAGACAGATTAGGTCCTCCCCATATATTTATTGAATGAATAAGTAAATCTCCTTTTCTTACAAAATATGTGATTGAATCCAAAACTAATAAATATTGTTAAGAAAACAAAATTAAGTAGTTTGGAAGATAAAACTGTACATAAATATTTTAAGAAAGTAAAGAGAAGAGTGGCTAAAGATTTAAAATGATGGGATAGCATGTAAAAGATTATTATTGTTCCTCTATATGTTGTTTTTCTTGCTGATTGAAGATTTTTGTCTGTAAGTAAGCAAGGAGAGACACAAGAGTGCCTTAAATTGTTTTGGTCCCACTCTGCAGGTGATGTTGCTAGACATCATTGACGCGTCCAGATCCTTTATCACATTGCTGCTTCCTTATCCCTTTCTTGCCTTTTCTCATTTGGAAGAAGCCAAATCAAAGTGAGCATGTGACTCTTTCAGCCTGCTCAGTCAAGGAAGTTTCTGTTTTCCCTTTAACCATGTGTCATTTTTTATCACCATCATTCTAGAAATAAAGTGGCTTATTGAATTTTTTTTTTCTAAGCTGAGCTATTTTGCCTGGAATTCAGAGGTTTGGATGATCTAATCTGATTTGGAAATAAGAGAAAGAAGAGAACAGTGTTATAACTCAAGCAGATTCCCAAGTCAGGTTGTAGATGGTAATCTGAGTTGTGAATTAAAATGCTTGATACTGACAGCTCTTCACATTACAAAACATTTCAACTAGTTGCCATAATTTGTCACAGATTTTTTTTTTAACTTCTCTTCGGTAATGCCTGGCATTTCATGTCTCATGTCTCCTTGGCCCTTGTAAATTAGAATTATATTCAACACATTTCACATTCAGAGTTTAAAATGGAAGGTGATTTTGGAATCCTTGTTACAGTTAGAGTTCCATACGGGCGATCATTCAACATAGCCTAAGGTACTTGCTGGACCCAAATATTAGAATATACTGGAGATGTGAACAGCCTTAGGTTTCCATGATCATATCATTTCTGTCTAAACTGATAAATGAAACTATTGCTACTTCAAAGGGATTTGTTTACCTTGAACACTGGACTATGTAGGCTAATGCTTGGTACTAAAATAAATGACTCAGAAACCCTTCAAGTTGCTTACTGTAACATCATGTTTACCTGTAAACATTGTGAACTGTTCTCTTTTTTCCTCTGTCTCTTTGGATATATATTTTTTTCTGGTTATTTTTATTTTTACTGAGAAATAGGGAAAAATAATTAAGTTAATTTTTCTGTTGCTCACTGACTTGGTTAAAAATTTGTGATAGATTATATTTATCATCATTTGCATTCTCTTTCCCAGGTATAATTTTAAAATGTGGGTCTCCTCGAACAAAAAAAATATTTTATGGGCTGCCTTTAACACTTGGGCTGAAAGAACTCAGATGTTTAATCATTAGACCACAAGGCACATGAGAAACATGGAATTTTAGAGATGGACAGAACTTTGAAATCAACTAGTTTAGTTATTTTCAAAGTTGTTGTCTGGTGAGGTCTTTACTTAAAAGAAAGTGTATGCAAAGCTCAAAACAGAAAGTACAGATTAAACAGCAAGGGGAGAAGGAAGAGGGGTAAAAAGGATACAGAAAGTGCACTCAGAGTTCAATTCCAAAGCCATAGATCAACTTCACCTCTATCCATTTGCTAATAAGATACAAAGTGATTTGTGCAAAGTCAGACAGCTGTGCCTGAAAGCCTGGTCAGTTTATCTTTTCAATTCATTCGTTCAACAAATATGTGAGTGCCTTTTATGTACCTTCCTAGTTCTTAGAAATACTGGAAGCCTTGGCCTGCAACCACGAACAAACAGAGAAAGTCCTCATAAAGCTTATGTTCTAGTGCAGGAAGACAAATAATACACTAGTAAATGCATATTGGAGGTAATTTCAGATGGTGACCACATAACATAATGACGTAGAGTGATTGGGGAAAAGAGGTCGAGGTCAGAAAAGGCCTCTAGGAGGAGGAGACAGACAGAGTTTGTTTGTACCTCTGCTCCCTCCTGTCTTCAGGAGAGCTATCCTCAGTTACTGGCAAGGCTGTCAAGCTGGTATGGTACGGTGGAAAGAATAATTCATTAGGAAGCATGAGATCTGGGTGCTAGCCCCAGTTCTGTCACATATTTTATGTCTGTGAAATGAGAGGACATCCTGTCTATACAGGATTAATGAAGATCTGGTCCTTGCCTGTGTCTTCAGTCCTCAACTACCCTGCTCTCTCCCACACCACTTTCTTGCACATCATTTCCCACTAATATTTAATTTGTTTAATTTCTCAAGGTATTCCAGTCCTTTAAAAGGGCTGTGGTTCTCTCAGCCTGGACAGATTCCTTTTCAAGTTCCTTTTTTTTCAATATAACATCGTAAGTCACTCCTCCCACTTGAAGCTCTCTCCGATTCTTTCATACAAAGGGGAGAGTGATTTTTTTTTTTTTTTGGTCTTATTTTTTTGAACCATTTAAAATGTTTTAAAAAGTTGTTTTTTAAACTTTAAAAATGTTTTTTTCATCCCATGTATTACAATAAATCACTAATAATTGCCTATGTATTCTTCATCCCCCATTAGACCTTGAGCTCTTTAAGGGCCCAAATCATGTCTGATTCACAACCGGAACATGGGTTCTTTCCCACACAGATTGCAATCTAAACAGGAAATTGGATGCAATTTAAAATAATAAAAGATTCTGCTCTCTTATAGCACAGAGGACCTTATTCAAAACTATTTCACAGCAAATGACCTTTGTTGTGCTTGTTATACACATTAGATTGCAAATGAGGGTGCTTTCTCTCTTCACCTAGGAGAGAGAGCATATCTGTTTGCTTGGCCCTTCACTAAATGGGGAAGAGCATGCACATGGAAGGAGGCAGAGAAACAAACACAGTATTTTATGCTGGCTCAGATTTCCTCCCACTCCAAGGAACTTCGTACATACTGCTCTGGGCATGGGAGAGTGTACCCATTCCATCAAATACCATCTAGCAGAGCAATGGCTAAGTGCTTCAGAAGTTAGAATGATAATAGATCGGCCTTTGGTAAACATTTGAAGTATGTTTTGCTATCTTTCATCAAATCCTATCTTTTCATCCTTCCCTTCATTGAATTATGATAAATAAAAATCCGGGGATACAATTTTGGGGGGTACCAATGGAGTATGTATCTAAAATACTCCATCTTAATGTCAGAATACCTGAATTCAATGCATTGCTCATCTACTTGCCAGTTTTGTTTTCTTGGAAAAATAAGTTACTTAATATCTTGGACCCCTGTTTCTTCATTTGTAAAATGTGAATAGTGTCTACTTCCTGGGTTGCCCTAAGGACTAGAACAGCCAGTAATACAAGTGAAGCACCTAGCACAATATCTGGCATATAGTAAGTGCTTTAAAAATTTTGACCATTGTTAACATGTAGTTATTGATGTCATTGTTGGTTCATTTTTGATATTATAATTTCTTATGGCTAAACCTAGTTCAGTAGTAATTTTTGCATAAATGGTAGGCTAATTCATTATTGGCTTTATTCAGTATTTCTCACATCTATTCTTTTCTTCTCATTTTAAAAGTATTTTCCTTCTATTTCCCCAGACTGCTTGGATAACTAACAATTATATAAGGATAGCCTTTGAATTTCAGGGATCTTTTATTAATGTAAACCTGGTATTCAGACTTGTAACTCTTTCTGTGGCCTGAAGAAGTTGCTGTTCTGAGAGGTTTGTTATGAGGCCATCTTTGTTTTTATAATGGGTGTTGTCTTTTGCTGTAGAAATATGTAAGAAGTATGTGTACAGTTTATTTTACTTTATTTTATCCTGACCAACATAGTAGTCAAGGTTCCAACTGAAGACAAAGTAATTATACAAGTCACAGCCGGTAAAGAACTAATGGTATTTTTGCATTTATATTTTGATACAAGAAGGTCAGCCTAAGTGTTCAATTAGTGACACATTAGCCTCACCAATAAAGGGTAAATCAAAGGCTAGAGGAGTCATCTGGATAAAAGAGAATATTAAAATACTCATTTAAAGTTTAGAATACAAATCAAAGTATGTCTGGTTAGTATTTTATTTTTAAAAAAATCAAATAGTCTTATAACAACAAGCTAACGGGAGATGTTTTGGTAAAGCACTTTATTCTACCGCCATTTCTTAAATAACTGAATCTAAATAGGTTCTTTCTGCTTGTGTTCCTAGGGAAACAATTGTTCCTGGAATGAGACCCTGTATTCAGAAGAGAGCAATTTAAAGCGGGTGGTTGTGACTAAAACTGCAAATTGGTAGGAAGTGGTAGGCTACCCGTATAAATGTACTGACTGCTAATTTCCTTGGTTGTTGTTGTGCTGCCTTGTAATTGAATGAGCCCAGATTACCCTGGGAGGGTGGAGTATTGCAGCCCTCTGAAGAGAACCCTGGTCGGTGTGGTATATTCCTTTGTGTTTGCTAATGAAAAGCCCAGTACTCTTGAAAGTGATCTGAAACCAATTTTGCCACAGGCATCCTGTATGGAAAAAATGATCTTTAAATATGCATATCGAATTTGTGGACTCTCACAGAGATGCTTCAGTAATAGTAGAAGTTTCTGCTTCACTAATTTTTTGCTGATACACAGCTTTTCCTTATTTGCAGTTACGCATGAAGGAGGGGTAGATCATTTTTTACCGTTCTTGATAAATTTGATCTACAACAGGGCTGGGCAAACTTTTTCTACAAAGGCCAGATAGTTAATATTGGAGGCTTTGTGGGCTAAGAGGCAAGTTTGAAGAAATGATGTAGGTATTCACAAAATAAGAAGGCTGGGCACAGTGGCTCACACCTATAATCCCAGCAATTTGGGAGGCTGAGGTGAGAGGATCTCTCGAAGCCAGGAGTTCAAGACCAGCCTGGGCAATGTAGTGAGACCCTGTCTCTACAAAAAATAAAATAAAATAAAATAATTAGTTGGGTATGGTGGTACATGCCTGTAGTCCTAGTCACTTAGAAGGCTAAAGTGGGAGGATCTCTGGATCCCAGGAGTTCAAGGCTACAGTGAGCCATGATCCCACCACTGCACCCCAGCCTGGTGACAGAATGAGACCCTGTATCTTAAAAAAAAAGGGTGGTCGGGGAAGGTGGGAAACTCCCGCCCTTGTCCTGTTTGTCTGAAGGGCTCTCAATAGTACCTAAGTGAGAGAAAAACAAAGGTTGACGACAGTTGTCAATTGCAAGCCCTGACTGGGGGCTTCAGCCTTGCCAGTCAGCACCTTGTCTCTCAGTCCCATGCCCTGTTCCACCCCGCTGGTCTCTCTCCAGATCTCCTGTCTGGTGAATGATACTCCCATTATGGTCAGCAGAAGCTGCCCTAGTGTCCATAAGCCAGTTGGACCCCTGCCTTCCGCCCATGAGGTGTTGAAATTAGGACTACATTTTGCCTAGAAAGCAGTGTTAGCAGTGTGTGTTGGTCTTTGTATTCTGGTCCATTATCTTAATTGGGGAGGGATGGAGAGTGGAGAATTCTTTCTAAGTCCAATAAGTGATAAAGAAAAAAAAAAAGCAAACACTTTTAGAATCAACCCATTTGTATAATTAGTGATTACCTCTAATGTGTCTTTGGGTTAAGGGTATTCAGCTGTCAAAATATTGTTACCAAAAGTTTGGTACTTGGCCCCGAGGCCAAATCAGTGAGAATTTGAAGAACAAGGACAAGTGGTTTGAGGGAAAGGAAAGGGAAGTTTATTAACTGGTTGGCAAATGATGAGGGCGGCAGCAGGCTAGCATCTCAAAAGACCACCATCCTGCCTTTAAGCGGCAAAACAGGGCTTGGAAAGTGGGGTTTTCAGTGGCTGGGCTCAGATCTACATGACCAGTGTCACGTGTGGCTTAGGGCTATTGTGGTTTCGAGGACACTGTCTCTGGTGCCATAATTTTCTGACCCTTGTCCAGATAATTCTGTACAGCCATTTCTGTGGTTTAAGATACTAGACAAAAAACAGCAAATGACATTTTTCTGCCTGCCCCTTTGACTACTGTCCTTGGGAAGGAATGCAGCTTTTAATTTCCGAAAAGGATGGGGAGTTTTAAAGAGACAACTCGTAAAATATTTTCTTGCCCTTTTTCAGAATTTCACCTCTGTTTCAATATCAGTAGTCTTGTTTCCTTTTCTAAATAATGTTTTGTAGAGATTGCCTCAATTAATACATAAATTCAGACATTTTCAAGTATTTTGCTGAGAACATACTTTTACAAAATCCACCTTCACCCACCACTTGCTATCCATTAAGTACTAGTTCTGATTTCATTTTAATGCCGTCTTATGGTGCCCTGGCCCCAATACAGTCGTGTGTTGCATAAGAACATTTCTGTTAATGACAGACCACATATACAATGGTGATTTCCACAGTTCCTATGGAGTTTCATAGCTCCCATAATCCTTGTTATAATGTTGGGGCACTTCAGGCCTCAGGAACAGACCTCAGGAGACAGAAACTCTCTCTCTCTCTCTCTCTCTCTGACCTTCTCCTGTCCTCTTTTCACTTGCTAAAGGCAGGACTCCAATCTTATTTTGGGTAAAAACACCTTCATTCCAGAAAGGGTCTTACCCCATACTCTGGAGGAAGGAAGGCTACACAGGAGGGCAGGGAGAATCTGAACAGGCAGGCTTTGCTGGGTTTAGATCATGTGATTTTTGTCCAATTACATTTCTACACAGTTGTCAATCATGCCTATATGATGAAGCCTCCATAAAACCCCAGGAGGGCTGGTCTCGGAGAGCTTCTGAATAGCTGAACAAGAGGAGGATACTCGAGTGTGGTGAGCCCAGGGAGGTTGCCCCTCCCCCCATACCTTGCCCTATGCATCTCTTCATCTCTATCCTTTGTAACATCTTTTATAATAAATCGGTAAATGTCAGTGTTTCCTTGAGTTCTGTGAGCCACTCCAGCAAAATAATTGAACCCAAAGAGGGAGGGGGTCATGGGAACCCCAACTTGAAGCTGGTCTGTCTGAAGCTCTGGAGGCTTGGACTTGTGACTGGTGTCGAAGGGGGACTGTCTTGAGGACTGAGCCCTCACCCTGTGGGATCTGATGCTATCTCTGGGTAGATAGTGTCTGAAGTGAATTAGAGGACACCCAGTTGTTGTCTGCTGCTTGGTGTGTAGGGAAAACTCCACACTTGGTCACAGAAGTACTCTTCTGTGTTGATTGTTGTGGGGTGTAGAGGAAAATTCAGTTTGGGAGTGTTTTTCCCAAACAGTACCTTATACAAGTGTACCACTTTTATTTTTCATACCATATATTTATGGTACTTTTCTAATTTTAGATACACAAATACTTAGCATTATGTTACAGTTACCTGCAGTACCTAGTACAGTAACATGCTCTACAGGTTTGTAGCCCAGGAGAAATGGGCTGTACCATGAAGTCTAGGTGTGTCATAGACTATACCATCCAGGTTTGTGTAAGTACACTCTGTGATGTTAACACAGTGACAAAATTGCTTAAAGACACATTTCCCAAGATATATCCCTGTCAATACATGCCTGAATTTTGAAAGCTATGAAACTATAAAAGTCCCTGTTCCTCTTTACCCTGCTTATTTTCTCTTTTTCTCAAGCAAAGTAGTGTCTATGCTTACATGGTAGAAAAGCATCTAGCTAAAATGCAAGAGGTTAAACCTTCATCCAGACAACTTAAGTGTGAGACAACAGATGCAGAATATTTCAACATCAAGGAAAAGGATCATCATTCTGGCTGCTTCAGATACCCCAGGATTTTCTCCAGTTGAACCAATCAATGACCTTTTCGTTCTCATTATAATTGTATCGTCCGAAGAGAGGGTCTATTTTTTGGTTCAGTGTCTCTGTGTACAGCAGCTTTATTGAAGTAGAATGGTGACCATTCCTCAAAACCGAGGAAGCTTGGAGACTTCTGACAATCAGCCAAAGAGAAGAAAGCATATTCTGTTTGGGTTTTGTGCCACTGTTGGCTAGACTTCCCTAGAAATATTGGTCCTTGTTTTCTGAATCCTATAGTAACCGTGGGAATAGCCATGGTCCAGGAACTGATATGTAGGTCATATAAGCTAACCCTGCCCATTCCAGTGCTTCAGAACAAAATGCAGTGACCTAAAGAAAGAGGCAAAGGCCAAATGTGGTGGCTCACCCCTGTGATCTTAGTACTCTGGGAAGCCAAGACAGGAGTATCACTTGAGGCCAGGAGTTCAAGATCAGCCTGAGCAACATTGTGAGAACCCATCTCTATGAAAGACAGAAAAAGTAGCCAGCTATGGCAGCACACACCTGCAGTTCCAGCTACTGGCCACTTGGGAGACTGAGGCAGGAGGATCACTTGAGCCCAGGAGTTTGAGGTTGCAGTGAGCTAAGATGACACTATTGCGCTCTAGCCAGGGCAACAGAGTGAGACTCTGTCCAGAAAAGAAAAGAAGAGAAGAGGAGAGGAGAGGAGGAGGAGCATGGGGAAAGCCATTCCAGAGCCCAGAGCCCAGAGCCACACCTTTAAGAAAAACAGTTATCATCCCACTCATTGTCATTGTTATCATCATCATCATCATCGCCACCACAAACTTTTAACTATATGTATACACCATCCCCTGTTCTAAGCATTTTACTTAGATTAACTCACTTTAGTACTAACAATTACTCCATGAATAGGTGCTAGTATAGTCCCCACTTCACAAAGAAACTGAAGCGTAAGGGAGTTTGGACTTATGGATGGTATAGGGCTTTGGATTTATGGGTAATAGAGAGCCATTGAATGTTTTAAGCAAGGGAGTGGCATTGTCTGCTTTACATTTTAAATCATTCAAGCATTTTAAATCCTGTGGGAAATAGAGGAAGAATAAAACACTCTAGATGTGGTAAGAACCCCAGGGGAAGTGGTGAGGAGAAAGAGAAGAGAGAGGGATTGGCTTGATTAATAATTTGCTTAAATGGTCAAAATTAAATAATTGAAGGTTTGGAGGAGAAGGAGGAGCCAAAAAGGTCAATATCCCAGGTGAACTGAATATATATGGGAGAGAAAGCAGGCACATAATAATGGTCAGTCTTATGAATCCTGGGCTAATGGCTTGACATGAGTGTGCCCAGTCTGCCCTATGAGGGAAGTTTGAACTTGACTGGGTCTTTTCACATTATTTTAATTAAAGGCAGGCTAGGGAAGATTCTCTGAATGACAATCAGGAGACTTTGCTTTGAAGACTCCCTGCCAAATAAGAAAGAGGAAATAAGACACTTAACTAAGATCCAATCAAATCAATCAAGCCCAACCCTCTTGGTATGATAGCTTGTAGGGGCCCACCTGGGTTTGCCTTTTATAGGGAAAGTTTCCCAGGGCTTTAATGTCAATTAGGGAATTTGTGTTTTCTACAGATGATTGCATTATCATCCCAGACAGGACAGCTAAACCCCTCTGAACAAGGAGAAAGAAAGGCATTTACATATTCTTTCCAATCAAGCCTCAAAGGATTTTAGAGATAATAGGTAACTTGCCACTTGCTATCAGGCCTGTCCTAAAGCACATTCATAGATAAGTGTAAGTGGGTCATTTTTAGTCCCTTTTTCATGATGCTTCCAAGGAGAGGGAAGAGAATGAACAAATTGTCATCTAGTAAGATATTGCTAGAGAAGTGTCAGTTGAGTTTGCTTCCTGTGTATGAGTCCTTCTTTAACTTTGGAAGTTTTTTAGGCTGGACTTCACACTTCAGTCCACGCTGTGACTAGTTAAAGTCTTTTTATGGATCCTATAAGTTGGCAAATTAGCAGAGTGTTTATCTGAATGATTGTTGTGTTTGGTAGTTGCTATTTTCCCCTTTACGCCTCAACAAACACAAACACATTTGATTCAAGTAGATTATACATTTGAGGATAACTTGGACTACAAGGAAATTTGTGTCTCAAATTTTAGCAAAATATCTGGCATAATAGATGTTCTATGAGTTTCTATAAAGCTGACCTGAAGGTTGTGAAAAGTCTTGAAAAATAACCCAAGGATTCTCTCTGGATCACCCTTTGGATCGTAACACACAGAACGCCTTTGAACAAGAAAATTAATAACGAAATAAATTTTTATGAAGTTTGTGGTCATTTAGCTCTCACTTTTACCCTAGATGCTGAAGGCACAAAGTCGCAAACCACCTTCTTATTCCTGGCTTAGAGACCTGAGGAAGAATTCTCCCTGCCTTATTTTTGGTGAAGTCTTAGATCATAGAAAAAATACAGTGACGGTATGGCCATGATCTCTTTTACTTTGAGCCATTTCAGGCTTAAAGGCTTGTACTTCTAAGAAAATAATTTCTAGGGCCAGTGTTACACTCAGTCATTTCTTTATGACTTAAATTTTAACCTTCCTATAGTTTCTACTTATTAAGTATTCACAATATGCCAGGCATTGCTGTAGAACTGAGTTACACATAGGTCATCCTCACAATGACTCCATCAATTGGGTACTCCTGGTTTTGTCTATGAGAAAAGCGAAACACAGAGCAATTATAACATATTCATGGCCACACAACAAGCAATAGATCAGAGATTGGATGAGTCTCTTTCTGACTTCCATGAGTAAGGTAGGGAAAAGGACCCAGATGTCCTAATCTGACACCATGTATTGGAATACGCTAGGGATTGGAATTATCCCAGTTTCAAAGACTGTACACTTAACCATTATGTTCAACTGACTCCTACTTTATTTGAAACTGGCTGAAATTCTACCATGCGTGATCCATGGCATTGGCTTGAAGCCCTTTGATGCTTGATGCTTCATTAGCTCTTCTTCAAAGGGCATTCAGCTGTTATCACACTGGTTGCACCTTAGGGTCAATTACTTTATCTCTGTTGGCTAGGTGAGATCAGAGATCAGAGAATTTTGAAATTATAGATCAGCAATTCTCAAACTTCTTGGTCTCAGGACCACTTTATACTTTAAAAAGTTTTTAAAGATCTCAAAAAGCTTTTGGTTTTGTTGGTATCACTTTTTAGAACATCTTTTATGTCTTTTTCTCATTTTTACGTAATTACATACTCTCCTTTGATGCATTGTCTCAAGATGGGCATTTGGAAATTTGAGGGTTATCTAAATGAATTAGCCAGAAGAACACAACACTGCCCACCTTAGTCTCTAGAACCATGTTGTTTCTGTTACTCGGTGTCAATGCGAGTGTCTTGCCAAGTTTTTAATTCCTTCAGAGATACAGACCTCTCTTTAAGATGGGGGTGGGGAACAAAAGCACGTACTCATTCACTCTTTCTCTCTTTATTTTTAAATCAATTGAATCAGAATATGCTACCCTTATTCTATTTTAGCATTCCATCAATTTTATTTCTGCTCTAAATATTATCATTTTTATCTGCTGATTTGGATGTTCTCTTTATCTGTTTAATTTGACTTGATTCCTAAGCTACACCAATGAATAATTCTCACCTTTGGGGTATTTATAATTCTTAAGATTCGGTAAACCTGTTTCTCCTTTTGCAGTCTGTTGGTTGGAAAGATACAATTGTGTTTTAACTGAAATTCATTATTAACCACAGATTTCTAAATTTGCTTCCTTGCTTAGGAATTGGAATGAAAGGTGACTTAAATGTTTAAAATGCAACTTACCAGGTTAGCCTTGTCCCCTTGCCATCAGCCCTGCATATTCCTTCTCATTTCTCCTCTCTCTTTTGGTTGGATTTGCTTATTTTCCAATTAATTGACTTATGCCAAATCTGATGACATTTGGCTCTGTTTCAAAGTGTAAGTCAATACTTTTACCCTTATAATATGCACTCTTATTAT
This sequence comes from Indri indri, assembly GCA_004363605.1. Classification (NCBI taxonomy): domain Eukaryota; kingdom Metazoa; phylum Chordata; class Mammalia; order Primates; family Indriidae; genus Indri; species Indri indri. The sequence continues at coordinate 10,076 of RJWJ010003043.1, read as the reverse complement.
ATAGAATATCCATTCATAAGCATACATACCTGTGTCATGTAGGTTTGGGAATGAGAATGAGTTCTCTTCCCAAGATTCATGTCACCTGGAAGAGCTTGATCAGTGACAAGGAGGAAGCTGGAAGCCTGGTTCCTGTGTCTTCAGGTAATATAGGGTCTTCACCTTCTCTGACAAAATATTCGACCTAGAATTTTGGGGCAGTAATGAATCCTGACCAGATATCAAAGAAGTACCTTGTTTCAGAAAGCCAATCAGATCTTTTTGAGGACATTATTTATCACGGCTTCACTTTCTGAAACTGCAAGGTTTCAATGTAATTTATTATCCTGTTTCATTCATATTGCTGAAATCCTATTGTTTATTATTAGAAAACAAAATGTTTCCTTCAAAGTAAAACTAATGTCTGAGACAGAGATTGAGTCATATGATTAGCTCTGTAAATGACAAAGACAATTACTCAATTTCCTCTCAGTTAAAAATACCAAAATAACACATCAGAATAAATAGAAACATTTTGTTTTCTGCTTTGTGTGTGAACATTTACAAATATCTCCATATTATACTTGTACAGATCCAACAGATCACATCGATGTCTAGTGTAGGTTTGTCATAAGGCTATATGGAGACAGAGAAAAGTGTTCTTTAAAGATAGAATAGCTGAAGCAATTTCAATTTAGAAGAAAGCTTTCAGTAATTAGGTACCTAAAATAGCAACTTAACCACCTATACTTTATATACTTTTCTTTTTTTATGATGGAATCCTGGTTCTTAGGAAGGATCCCTGTGGAATTGCTCTTGGAACAGTGACACATGTAGACCATTCTTTTGCTAGAGAAAGTGGAAAGAATAAACAAGTGGAAATATTTCATCAAGAGTTGCTCAAGTTTAAGTCAATTCTCAAGGGGACATTTCCTAAGCCTCTTCTACTCCTCTCCCATGACTTTCCCTCTATGGGATTTACCCTCATCCTCACATCCCTGAAGCTGGTGGTCACTCTGACAGTTGGTTCTGATGTTTTGTTTTGTTTTGTTTTGTTTTGTTTTGCTTCCCTGGGAAAGCAGAACAAGAATTACTGTATAATTTCTATTGTTCTTATGCTTGCTATTTTCTCTCTTAAAAATATATCCTGAACATGATTCCCCAAACCATGGGCTCAAGGAATGATCAATGATCCAGAAATTTTTCAGAGTTGCATGACAAGTCAATCAAACACTATTCCATTTTTTCCAAATCAAGCATAAAATGACAGAAAGTGACTCCTTTACCTTATTAAGCCAGGCTTTTGATTCATATGTTGGAGAATCTAATTTTTTTAAACTTGTCATATATTTGGGGTTCTATTCTGTCATGAGAGAATCACAACCATGAAGAGGGAATAAAGTGTGCCCAAAGGCTAGCAGTAATGATTGACAAATACCTGCTTGTTAGACCCATTCCTCACAGGAAGTGATTTGGGTGGAAGTGCTCTTTCAGGATTTATGGTGTGAGAATAGACCCTATTTTCTACCAACTGCCGTTAAAGCCGAGGAGTACAGAAGCTGCTCAGTTACGTTTTGCTTTCTGTAGATGCTTTTGTTTATTCTTATTTTTTTTGTTGTTGTTGTTCTTGGTCTCTATAATAAACAGAAATCTGCCTCCTTTTAATGAATACCATTATTTTATTTCTTACCTCTGAAGCTTAGCATCCAATTCCTCTTTCACATCACTGCTTCAGATCTTTCTATGTGGCATAATTTTTTAAGTCTCTTCTTTGTCAGCAGAATATTCTTGGGGTCTCCCATTATTGCCTTTTTCTGGAAGAGCTCTAATGTGTCAGTGTCTCTCTTCAAATGGGACTTGGGACACAGTTGTGGGCACAAAGATGTCCTTCAAAACATCATTCACATAGGTGAATTATTAGAAAATATTGAACAAAATAAATGGTTAAATGATGGTACATCTTCATGACAGACTGTTATGTAATTGTTAAACTATATATCAAAAGAAAATTTCTGATTATGGAAAATATTCAAAATATGTTATGTTAAAGACAGATACTATATGATCTCACTCATGTGGAATCTAAAAAAAGTTGATTTCACAGAAGTAGAGAGTAGCACAGTGGCTACCAGAGGCTGGACGCAGGAGGACCAGAAGAGGTTGGTCCATGGGTACAAAGTTAGACGGGAAGAATAAGATTTGGCATTTTGTTACACAGTAGGGTGACCATAGAAAATAACAATGTATTGTATATTTCAAGATAGCTGGAAAAGAATATTTTGAATGTTGTCACCACAAATAAATGATAAATATTTGAAGTGACGGATATGGTAATTACCCCAATTTGATCATTATACGTGCATTGAAACATTGTACATGATAAATATGTATAATTCCTATGTGTCAATTCTAAAAATCAGGATTCTCAATAGCATATAGGCATAATTTTAGCCGTGAAAAATATACTTAAAATATATGCACATTTAGAAAAAAAGACAATAACATTTATCAAAATGAAAATGGTGGCAGAACTATGATGGGTTTTTATTTTCTTCTTCATTGTTTTCAGTTTTTCTAAAAAATAATATATATTTCTTTTCTTATCCATAGAACTGTACATCATATTCCAGGTGAGATTCAATGCACATAAGGCACATTAGATCATGAACCCCCTTTACTTTTCCACTGCTTCATTAAATGAAACCAAAACTTAAATAAGTCATTTCATATTTTGGATTATCTATGGAGGATATATTTAGAATAAGGCCTTTTTATTTTATTGCTTTGAAGCCTCTTTTTCTTACTACCCTCCATCCCTTAAGTCAATTTAGTTGAGAGAGGGAGGGTGTTTGTTTAATTGGATCCTAGGTAGAGTATAACATATGTTACAGAAATTAGAGTACTGAAAAATACTTAAGGAGTAAGTCCTTTAAGAATATGTAGATTAAAATGGTAATAATAAAAAGACAGACAATAACAAGTATTGAGAAGGATGTGGAAAAAAGGAAACTGTCTACATTGCTGGTTAGATTATATAATAGCATAGCTACTTTGGAAAAAAGTGGCCGTTTCTTAAAAAGTTGAATATGAATTTACCATGTGATCAAGCAATTCTTTGTATCTGTCTAAGAGAAATGAAAACGTAAATCCACACTTGCACAAGAATGTTCATAGCCGCATTGTTTATAGTAGCTAAAAAGTGAATTACTCAAGATGGATAACAGACTTAAACCTAAGGCATGAAACCTTAAGAATTCTAAAAGAAGATGTTGGGAAGACCCTTTCAGACATTGGCCCAGGCAAAGAATTCTTGAAGAAGACCCCCAAAGCAATCACCGCAGCAATAAAAATAAACAAATAGGATCTGATCAAATTAAAAATCTGTTGCACAGCCAAGGAAACTGTCATTAGAGCCAATAGACAGCCTACAGAATTGGAGAAAATATTTGCTCTCTACACATCCAATAAAGCACTGATGACAAGAATCTATCTAGAACTTAAAAGAATCAACAAGAAAAAATCAAACAATCCCATCAACAAATGGGCAAAGGAAATCAACAGAAACTTTTCAAAAGAAGACAGAATAATGGACAGCAAACATATAAAAAAATGCTCAACATCTCTAATCATTAGAGAAATGCAAATCAAAATCACAATGAGATATCACTTAACCCCAGTGAGATCGGCCTCTATCAAAAAATCCCAAAATAACAAATGCTGTCGAGGATGTGGAGAGACAGGAACACTCTTACACTGCTGGTGGGACTGCAAATTCGTGCAACCTCTGTGGAAAAGAATTTGGAGATACCTCAAAGAGCTAAAAATAGAAATACCATTCGACCCAGCAATAGCACTATTAGGCATCTACCCAAAAGAGCACAAAACATTCTATGATAAAGACATCTGCACCCAAATGTTTATGGCAACACAATTCACTATTGCAAGGATGTGAAAACAACCCAAGTGCTCATCAATTCATGAGTAGATTATTAAAATTTGGTATATGTATACAATGGAATATTAATCATAAGAAATGACAGTGATCTAGAACCTCTCATATTTTCCTGGATTCAACTTGAGGCCATTATCCGAACTGAGGTATCACAAGATTGGAAGAATGGAATCCACTTGTACTCGCCATCAAATTGGTACTAACTGATGAACACTAGGGTGCTCACATGGCAATAATATTCTCCAGGGATTAGGGGGATGGGGGGGCTAAACCCACAACTAAAGGACACGGTGAGCATTGTAGAGGGGAAGGGCATGCCTCTAACCCTCACTTGGGTGAGGCAAAGACATAAAATGTAACCAAAATGTTTGTACCCTCATAATACCCTGAAATAAAAAAAAAAAAAGAAAGAAAAGAAAATTAACCTTCAAAAACTGTTTTCAGTGCTCGCTTCAGCAGCACATATACTAAAATTGGAATGATACAGAGAAGATTAGCATGGCCCCTGCGCAAGGATGACATGCAAATTCATGAAGAGTTCCATATTTTTAACATTCTGAAATAAAATAAATTTAAAACACACACACACACACACACACACACACACACACACAACCCGTTTTCCTCATCTGCTGAAAAATAAAATTTAATAGTTAAATAAAATAAAATAATGTATTACAATGAATGCATCAATTTTTATTTACTCAGTGTATTATAATCAAGTGCAGTCATTATTCTTTTTGATATTCAAATGTCCCTAAATTTGGTTAGTGGAAGGCCCTTCAAGCTGGCTCCTGAATCTTTTTATCATAACTCCATTAGTTTTGGAGTGTTTCCTTGCTTTCTGGAACAAGAAGAGCCAGGTTCACCTTGTTCTTTCTCTATCCCAGAGGTGAAATCAGCCGTTTCTTTTTCTTTCTTTTTTTTTTTTTTTAAGACAGAGTCTCACTCTGTTGCCCTGGCTAGAGTGAGTGCCGTGGCATCAGCCTGGCTCACAGCAACCTCAAACTCCTGGGCTAGAGCGATCCTACTGCCTCAGCCTCCTGAGTAGCTGGGACTACAGGCATGGGCCACCATGCCTGGCTAATTTTTTCTATATATTTTTAGTTGTTCAGATAATTTTTCTATTTTTTTAGTAGAGATGGGGTCTCGATCTTGCTCAGGCTGGTCTCGAACTCCTGAGCTCAAACAATCCGCCCACCTCGGCCTCCCAGAGTGCTAGGATTACAGGCGTGAGCCACCGCGCCGGCATCAGCCGTTTCTTAAAAAGCCTCCATTTCTTTTGATAAGAAATCATATTCAAGATGGACACGCTTGGGACTGGGACTTGGGGGGAAGGGGGGGCAAGGGCAACATACGTAACCTAAACATCTGTACCCCTATAAACAACAAACAATAAAAAAAAAAAAAGAAATCATATTCAAAAACCAAGATTAGGGTGGTAGTTGTGAATTACTAGGGTTACATGCTTTCAGATCCTTTGGGTAGACAAACCTAGAAAATATATTTTAAGAAATCCCATTAATATTTCCAACTCAAACAAAAAGTAGAATTGACCCAAATGTTCATAAACTGGTAAATGAATAAACAAAATGTAGTATGTTCTTACAATGGAATGTTATTTGGCAATAAAAAGTAACGATTTACCGACACATGCAGCAAAAGAGGTGAAACTCATGAACATTATGCTAAAGGCAAGTAGCCAGATGGAAAAGAGTACATATCGTATATTTCCATTTATATAAAATAGCCAGAAAAAATAAATCCATAGAGACAGAAAGATGATTAGTAGTTTCCTAGGGCTGGAATGGGGATTAATTACAAATGGGAGGGGAGGTATCTGAGTTAATGGAAATGTTCTGAAATTGGATTTTTTTGATGGTGGCATGACTGTAAATTTACTAAAAATCATCATTGCATCATGTATTTTAAGTGGATGAATTTTATGGTATTTAAATTATGTTTCAATAAAATTGAAATATTTTTTAAAAAAGGATATGTGGATTAATTTTTCTTTGAATTTATCTAGTTACTATTATCAAACAAACCTCCAGAAGACTCAACCTAGAATAGAGAGTCACAGTCAATGAGAGGGTAAATTATGGTCTGGAATACAGCTTTTCTGCCAGACCAACATCAGTTTATGTTGCACTTCTCCCCGTCTATATTTTCATGGAATTTGTCAGTCACTCTACATTGCAATCTGTTTTCTTTGAAAATTGATTGAGAACCTGCTTCACACCAATACTGAAACTGCAATAGTAATTTCATTTTACTTGCTACACAACATTGCTGATGTCAAATACCATTTATTGATTTCATATTTACTGGCATCTTATATGATCAAAGTTGTCACAAAGGAAAGGAGCTTAACATTTTATTGGCATATACAGCAGAAACGTTCACCACAATTGTGGGAATGACTTGGTAACCACTTGTCATGCATGTCACAAAGTAGTAGAGATCCCTGTGAAAATTGGATGACTGATATTCACTCATTCTTCCGTGAGCTTTTACAATTAAAAATAACTTCACATTGAGCGTGAAGTGTAAAATGTATAATTTTGTTTTAGAAAATATATTCGTCATTCTGGTGATTAGGAGCTCCATACCATAGTGCACATTTCTAGGTATTGTGTTCATGAAAGACCCAATATTATCTTTAAAATCCTATTTGCATATTGCTAGAGAAACACATTTCTATTTTTTTAAATAATGGTTAAAGCTATTCTTGGAAATCTCTAAGTGGGAATTTTTCTCTTCTGTTTCTTTTCATTTTTAGTTTTTACCCAAGCAACTCATAAAAACTCACAAATAATAACAAGCAGCATTGATTTACAGAGGTTTATATTTCTTCTGCTTTGGTTCTTTCATATAGCAACAATCATCCCCTTTGGGGGCCAATTTTAGCATTCTTTTATTTTTCTACAATTTTTTATTCTGTATTATTTTCTACCAGCTCAGCTAAACCTGAGAGATTGGTGATCATCTTGAGGATTGACTGGTCAGTATTAGGATCACTCTTGAAAAGTTTTATTGAGGAAAAGGTCTCCATCAGTTTTCCCTGTTTGGAAGGCAGCTGTGCTCATCGCTATACCATCAACACTGTTTTTCCTTTTTCATCAGTAACTATGCAGGAGTTTGAATTTGTAGTTTAATCTGGTAAGGCTGTGGGCATTGTTTTAGTTTTCAGGTTTTTTTGTTTGTTTGCCATTATTAATTTGTTCATTCATTCATTCAACTAGTCAATGTTCAGTGAAAACTTACCATAGTGCCATGTACTGAAACTGTGGAAAATGAAAGACGTGATCTTCACCTCAAGACATTCACCAACAAGTCAACTGACAATGAAAATATAAATGCTATCATAGAGGAAAGGAAGTAAGGGAGGGGGACACTTAACACGGGAAAAAGAGTAAGGATGACTTTCTGTGTGGCTTTTCAATTAAGTCTTAAATAAATAAGCCAATTGGAGAAGAGAGGAAAGGATATTACAGCAAACAGAAAGAAATACTTGTGCAAAGTTGTGGATACACGAAAGAGCATTGCAGATTTTGGAAACTCAAAATAAGTTCAGTTTGCTAGGGAATGGGATACATGGGGAAAAAAATGATATGAGTGAAAGCTTAGATAAATTATGGAGACTATTTCTTCCTTATCTATAAAGTGCATGCAGGTTACTTAGCAGAGTGTGGACATAAAATAAGTGCTTCATGTTCCTTTAGTGGTAGAGGTAAGGGTTTCATATAATATCTCTTCTGATTAAGGACTAAAAAAACTCTTCTGATTAATTTTTGATCTTCTTATGAAATTCTAAAGCCTGACACATAGTGTATGGCCCAGATGGACAGATGCCTCCTATTGATGCTTTGGAATGTTTACCAATTTTGAAGGGTATCTGCTCATTTTATTATTTCCTGAAATTGGTAGGATACAGCAATTGCAACTGGAAGTCGGAGCACACTAGTGGTTGATAGCTCAGGCTTTTGAAGTCAGACCTGCAAATTTTCTGTTTCTAATTTGCAAAACAATAATAGTGTATAAATAATATAGTATATAACTCAGTGTTTTTCTGAGACTTAGAAGACTTGCAAATGCTTTGCAGAGTACTAAGCACCTAGAAAGACTTGTGAAATAGTAGCCAAAAGTCACAATATTCCCATGGTCTTATTTTCAATGGTAAATTAGTATATGCATTTTCTCTCAACATTGCAGAAATAAATAGCTCTGATGTATGTTTTTACTCTTTATATTTTTATTCACCATCTTTAAAATTTTTCTATTTCTTTTCTGCATTTAGTTAATAAATAGACCATGCTGGTAAACTCCTCTGAAAGCAAAAAGCCTTCAAGTTTTTCAAAATTACAAGTTACAACATGTTAGTGAGCCACAGAATCAATTTAGTGGGTAACAACCGGCCCATTGTTTTTATGAATTAGAAAGGAACATAATTGCAAATATAGGAATGTAGAGGAGTCAATAAGAGTTAAGTACTGTTTCATTAAATCTTGTTTCAGGTATGTGTATATGAAGTCATTATGTATAATATATTTATCATCGTGATTCTTGGTCAAAAAGTTTGGAAATAATTGCTCTAAGGACAGAAAAGCAAGTATTACAAGTTTCTATCTAATTTGCATCAGAATGGCAGATTGCTGTAATATTTAAATAAAATCTAGCAGATGAGAAAAGAAAGAAGAGTTTGTCGTAAATAGCGACACACGTGATTTTACAGAATATACTACAGGGTTTTTTTTAAAGATGCAATGGGGAAAATGCTGTCATTCAAATATTCTGTCTGCTGGGAACTCAGAAACTACTTGGTCTTTGGAGTTATGTAAAAAGGACGTTGAAAAATAGGCTGAATTTTTTCCAGTGCTTTTGTGAGCATACACACATGCACGCCCATCACAATGAAGTACAGATGACTTCAGGAGTGTGAAGGCTCAGAAAGCAAACTCTGCCTTTTCCTTCTGTTCTTCCATTATCATCCATTCAAATTGTTGCTTATTTGGGGCAGCCAGGTTAATCCTTTCTGTACTCTCCTGCCGAGCTGATATTTTCCTTCACAGTGTTTTCTAATTACTTTGTGAATAAAATGTTTTAGATTGAGAGTAAAATTGAGTGCAAAGTTATGCTTGTAGCTACAAATGTGCTCTCTTCAACTGTTGGGTTGGGGCTGGTCGCTTTTGCAAGGGTCTCTGAAGGCGCTATGGAAGAACTGTGCTTACTGACCCATGTCTCTCCTTGCTGGTGAAATTAATTCAGAACATGGTGAGTCTCTAATGACAGAAAGAGCAAATGTTTCCCTTTTTGAACAGTAGTTTTCTTGGTTCCATTGTAGGGGTAATGCTTGGAGCTCTTGGTATTTTTCACCCTATTGCCGGCTTCTGTAAAATTCCTTCTTTTAGAGATTATGTCCAAAGTAATGAATCTTGTTTTTAAGATCACGTAAGTCTTTACATTTAGTTTTTTATCTCTGGACTTGGACTACTGTTGTTTAGAAATGATCAGCAAATGATTCTGGCTTTAAATTTGAGCAAAGTTTCTGAGGGTCCAATTGTTGCCAGTCCGCGGTATAGCAAGAGTTGACTTAATGCTGCTCACATATTTAAAAAAATAATTCCCCTGGAATCATTCCAGGTTTGTTTTGTTGACCTCTTATTTTCTACCCTAAAAGAAAAAAAAATTGATTAGTATCATAGATAGTATTGTTAGCCTGATGATGATAATAGACTTAATCTTTTTGGACAAGTTCTCACCCCTTCAAACAGTTTAGCTGAATGTTCTGAGGCAAGGGGAGATATAAATCAGGCACTGCAAACTAAAAAGGGTCATGTGAATCAAGTCAGGTAACTTAAAATAATGAATCAAGAAAGAAAAACACATGGCATTCTTGATCAAGCTTTTGTTTTCTTACTTTTAACATCCCTAGATACAGGGAAATAATTCTGAAGTATAAAAAAGTGAAAGTGTAAACATGATAATAAATGACAACTGGTAATTTCATTGTGGGGATAGACGAGATTGGTGTGGTCTGTGGATAAATGGAGAATGCCCTGCCTAACCAGACATTGCATTCAGCTCCAGCAGATGGTTGTTATTTGGGAAGTCAGGCCCAGTGGATTTAGGGGTTTTTTTTTTT